>PVIH01015643.1:0-48798 GCA_004025045.1 Sigmodon hispidus | reverse complement strand
CAGTTAACCCTTTATTTTTACCATGTTGTGCATTTGTTTTACATTTACAGGATAACGTATCCATGTG
The DNA here is from genome assembly GCA_004025045.1 of Sigmodon hispidus. NCBI lineage: Eukaryota > Metazoa > Chordata > Mammalia > Rodentia > Cricetidae > Sigmodon > Sigmodon hispidus. The sequence continues at coordinate 48,731 of PVIH01015643.1, read as the reverse complement.
GGCACATATATGCCACTGTGCTTGTATGGAAGCTAAAAGACTATTGTGAACCAGTTTTCTCCTTTTATCATGTGGATCCTGAAGATCAAACTCAGCTGGGTAGCGAGTGCTTTTTCCTGCTGTGCCACCCTGGAGGCAGGGTTCTCATCTCTCTTTTCTCTGAGCTCTCCAGCTGGGTGCTAAGGAGATCAGTGGGTGGTACACTTCAGCCAGCCACTCAGCACATTTGGAACCTGTCTTATTTGTATAGCATGCAGTACTTCCCCAAAGAGTGCCATTAAGCAGTGTGTGGACATCTACTTAGGTCTTTAGTACCTGGAGAGAAGTGAGACTGCCACATTCTTATGAGCTCCTGTTGGGTGCTTAAGAACTAGCAGTATTGTGAAGATTAAAACGTGTCTCTGTGTGCATGTGTGCATGGTTTTTGTTGTTGTTTTGGTCTGCTTTTCCTTTTTAAGAGTAGCAAAGAGAACATAAAATTGGGTAAAGAGGAAGTTAGGGAGGACGCAGGAGGGTTTAGGAAAAAAAAAACAATCAGAAATACGATGTATAAAAACATTTTTTCAATTTAAAAAAAAAAAAGATATAAAGTTCCCTACAATATTTTAGTCAGTGCTGTCCTCTGAGGTCAATGTTCTGAGCAGGTAAGCAGATGGTCCTCAGAGACTGCTGAAGGCCAGTGGGGTTGTGTCACCAAGGCAGACACATAGGCTTTGGGAAATGAGAAAGCAGAGTTCAGAGACACCAGGCAAAACAGCATAGAAGCCACATCTGTGAGAAGCCAACTGGACAAATGAACTGTAGGCCTTTGCTGCTCAGTTAGCATGTGGAAGCCTGAGTGTCCAAGGACCTTAGGTCTTACGCCTCTTGGAAAGGCATGGGATCCTTGGAGCCTCCTCTGTGGTTGAGAAAAGCAGTGCCAGGTTTTGAGGGGAGGAAGCTGCTTGCAAGGCCTCAGGGACCCTGAGGTTCTGGGGTTCTTACAGCCTGAGAAATCAGCCCCTATTCACCTCTGTCCCACACCTCACATCAGTGTAACTGTCAGTTTGTGATGTGATCGTATTACCTGTAGTGACCACAGCTACTGTTGTCTCTTAACCCCAATAATGTGGTGACCCTTTTCCTCTCCATCATTGCCTCCTGGTGAACGGGATGCTTGATCCTAACTGACTATGTGTGTCTCACTCTCATTTCCTCCACCTTGGACGGTGACTTCTGCCGTCAAGCACTACTATCAGATTCTAGCAATTTTAGTCCACTGCCACTGAGATGTGAGGTGTGGCGGCTTCACAATCATCCTTAGTATGTTCCGAGTTTCTGATCCACTGTGATGGCAATGCAGGCACTCACCACCAAGCTGTTATGGAGGGCTCTCCTCCTCTGCTGTTCCAGGTGGTACCGTGAATTCAGCTCCTGCAGGCACAGCTGTAGATGTGTGGCCTCTGACTGACAAGCTGCAGGGAGAGTTTACACCATATTACAGTCCAGTTCTTGTTGAGGAGACCGTGAAGTCTCCTATCCAAAAAAGATTTAGATTCTGAGGAGTTGGTGGGATAGGCTGTGGACCATAGTGGGTTCTCCAAATGAGGTTCTGGCTGCTTCATGCTCATGGTAACTAATAGTCCATCCACAAGGAGTCCTGGCTCTAACAACCATCCATGGTGGGCTGAAACATACCCAGCCCTGGAGCTGGCTTGAGTATCAAAGGTTTCGGCGAGGTTCCCTTTGTGTGGGATAAGACCATATGGCAGAAGCTGGGCTGACTTTTGGTTTTACTACACATCGGAGACCCAACATTTTCTATGTCCCACCAAGATAACCCTGTCTTTTACAAGAAGAGCCACATTGCTTCACATAGGCTCCTGGTGCCTGTCTCAGACATGGTACAGGTGAGAGCCCCTACTCTGAGGAATCTACAGAGTCCCTCTAGTTCAGTAGCTGCTCTCCTGTCCTTCTTCCTATCACATACACTTCCGCCACCTGCTTTCCTGTCAGAGTTGTGGAACAGGCTACTTGAGGAAAGGATGCTGGCTAGGTTCTGTCTCTTGAGAAGAACTGATGGAGACATGCTGTCTTGGTTGACTAGGACCTCCTGAGGATCACTACCCCCCATGCACATACCAAAAAATACCCTGGAAACTTGAGAAACAGCCTGGGGTGCCCTCCTAGTGTATCATGTACAGGACTCGTGTGCGTAGTAGGTAGTAAATTGTGGCTACAAAGTCATCACATGCATCAGCCTTTCCTAGGGAAAAGCCACAGCTACTCTGCTCTCCGCTCTTCCCTGTAGTTTGTTCAGATTTGTCCTCATTCCTCCTGGGAAAGATGACTGGCACTTCCCATGCAGCATGCAAGCGAAGACTGTACACATTCGTAATATACACACACTACACATACTGCCCATGAACACAGACACATACACAGACTATACACATTCATAGATATACTGCCCATTAACACAGACACATACACAGACTGTACACATTCATAATACACGCACACTACACATACTGCCCATGAACACAGACCACATACACAGACTATACACATTCATAGATATACTGCCCATGAACACAGACCACATACACAGACTATACACATTCATAATACATGCACAATACACATACTGCCCATGAACACAGACCACATACACAGACTGTACACATTCATAATATACACACACTAGACATATGGCCCATAAACACAGATCACATACACAGACTGTACACATTCATAATACATGCACACTACACATACTGCCCATGAACACGGACCTCATATACCCTACATGTAATCATACACAGCAGATACATGCACCTTACACATGAGCATATGTACACAAGTACATATATCACATCATACATACAACCACACACATGAATATACTATAAACCACACATATACCACACACACATGCACATGGATACAAGCATACCATCAACACATATACATATACACATACACACTCACACCTACAAAAGCTTCAGGAACATCCAGGAGGTTAGTGAGCTGAAATGAACTATACTATGGAGACTACAGTAAAATCCCAGGGCAATCATTATTGAAAATAAAATGCTGACCTAACCCCAAAGCAGTAAACAGCTCTTAGTTCTGGTGCACCTTTTTTGAAATAGCAGCATGATGACCACCATCCCTTAGGACTTCTCACAGGTGGGGCCTGCATGACACTGGAGAATAAATGGGGCCCTTGTACACACAATGCTGTTGGCTGGAGATAAGCCGGATTCCTGGAGAAGGCGACTGAACTGGCTGAACAGAACCCTTCACCTCCAGGAAGCTCATGACCCTGAATGTCAAAGTTAAGAACATGTTCTGTGGGTGTCAGAGGGGAACAGGGAGCCTTGTAGCAAGGTGAGCTATAGGGGAGGTGGGCAGACCACCAAACACTGGAGGGAGAGGCATTTCATCTCAGTGTGAACGGCATGGTATTTATTATTGCCATCACATAAGAAGGCATATGCCAGGAGTGGAAAAAAAAAAATGGGTCTGGGATCCCAGGCTGGTCACTGTTCATAGAGGTTTCTCATGATTTGTACGTGGCCATGCTCTCACCTTGAAGAGCCTCAATGCTGTTCAGCTGTGCCCTTTGCACAGCGGCCATCACCTCAGAAAGACACTTCTGGTACTCATCCTGACAGCTTTGTAAGAACATCAGAAAAGAATTCCGAAACTCCTTGACATCTTGTTGAAGTTTCTGTGTAATGAAAACACAGTTAACACAACTGATCGCACCATTATCAGCCACTACACTCTACTGTACAACCAGTCACAACAGCCCTATGCAATATGAAAGTGGCCTACAATCGGCGGTCTTGCAGTTGCTGTCATGAACTAGAGACATGTAAAGCAGAAGTTCCTCATCACACATGTACAAAGAATGTTTGCCACACATGAGCCCAGGTTTCCCTCAGAAGTTCTTTGTTTGTTTGTTTGTTTGGGTTTTCATTTTTGTTTTTGAGACAAGGTTTCTCTGTGTAACAGCCCTGGCTGTCCTGGAACTTGCTTTGTAGAGCAGGCTGGCCTTGAACTTACAAAGATCCACCTGCCTTTGCCTCTAAAGTGCCAGGATTAAAGGTGTGCACCACTACCACCCAGCCCCCTTCAGAAATTCTAACTCAATAGTTCTGGGGTTTGTGCTTTGAGAGCAGCTCATGATTTTATATATTCCACATTGTTAAGATTCATAGAAAACAGAAACCCAAGTTATGTGCTACATCTCTGTGGTACAGCTCACTGTGTCATCATGAATGACAGTCTTTAACATCCTCGTGATTTTGGTGGAGTACTGGGGTTGTGTTAAGCAAGTACAAGGCTCTGATGGGCTGTCCAAACCAGCTTCTGGAGACTTCATTACCATGCGCTCAGGCCAGTAGGAAGAAATTGACAGAGTTCCAGGGAACATTCTGCATCAGGGTTTTCAGGGAACATTCGGAACAATGCAGACAATATCCTGTGCGTCACACATTCCCCCTGCCCAACCTCAGCAATTATCCCAAGGACTTTCTGCATGATGATTTGACAATGAACAGAAGAGAGGATGTGGCATGGTGTAATAGTTACACATCATAGCATGTTACTTGAGCTTAAACATATGGTTTTTGTCTCTTTAAGTTATAAATAATGGAGATTCCTCCATGTACATAAACATTTTAACAAAAATGGCAAAGCTAAGCTGAATCAAGGTGATCTTATTATATAGAATATAGATAAGTTATGCAGCTTATTCAAACATAGGCTGATTTTAATAAGGTGGGAGAGAATTCACAATGAGTGAATCTATTCTGAATGGACATAGTTTAAGTCTTCACGTCTGACCATGGCAGGTTAATCCTGTTTGCAGATGGTGCTTACATTGTTTTAACAAGTTTGGTTGGTTCTTTGTTTTGTTTTGTTTTCCTGTTTCTCACCCTGACCACAATGTTTTTTAACATAAGATATAACAATGTCTTTAATCAATGGCAAAAAAATATCTACCACAATCTCACGTTGGAGATTTGCCAAATATACTAAGTGAGATACATGTTTTCCTGGCTTTTCCCTCTAGAAGCCACTGACAGTCTAAGGTCAGTAGATATGTAGGGGCATAGTATACCTCTGTTATTAAACACTTTCTACCTTTAAACATTAAAATAACCATTGTGAGGTCTGAAGAAATGACTCAGCAGTTAAATTCCCAAGCACTCACATGGCAGATCATAACTGTCTGTAACTACAATCTCAGGAGATAGAATGACCTCTTTTGCCCTGAGGGCAATTGCATGGATATGGTACTCATACATACATGTGAACAAAACACCCATACATATAAAACTAACAACCATGACTTATGACACTAAATTTCTACTGTTGCTATCCCAAGCCATTTGTCTGGCGACCAAAAACTACTTAGATCTTATTTTTGCTCAGGTGCCAGTAAGTGCTTTGGGCTTTCTTTTCCTGAGCATTGGAAAGCTGCTGGACTTGTCTGAATGTCCTGGGGTGAGCCTCTTCTGACAGAGCAGGCCATATACTACTCAACATTCCCTGCATAAATGGTGATTTTGGCAGTGGTGAGGTCGCTTCTATCCTAGTCTGGTAGCCAAGCTGGAGGAAGGGTGCATGAATGCTTCCCTGTTGACACCGCCTCATTCTGAGCAGAGCATAGTGCCAAGTCTCACGGCTGCTCCTGTTCATCCTTCCCTGGTATGTATAGAAAGAAAGAAAATATAATGAAAACCCAGCAGGTACCTTGCCCCCAACAAAGGAAAGTTGTTAATTGTCCACAATACATATTACACAGGAAGAGGGATGCCAATGGAATAAATATAGTGGGGAGAGCCAGATAAGGAATCCTAGGAATGTGAACAGTTCGAGGTTAGGGGGTCTTGGTGCTGAAGGCACTGGCCAGGGAGAAGAGACAGACAGAGCCCAAGCCAACGCTTGTGAGTAACAGACCTCAGGAGAGAAATGATAGGAATGAGGATGTAAAACCTGCACAGAGGTCAAGGGCCTGAGCATTCACTTAAGGCCAGTGCCAAACCTGGGGAGGGCTTCCAATAGCGAAGCATTTTAACAGACACACACATTTTAAATAGATCTTTCTGAACTGTTGTGGAGCGTTGTAGGAAGTAACAGGAGGTACTCCCTGTGGACTGTTAGGGGGACCATCTACGATGTAAAGCAGACAGAGAAGCAAGCCATCCAGGCTTCAGGCCAGCAGAGATGCTGGTAGGGTTGGCCAGAGTTCCACAATGTCTTCCACAGGTTTCCGTGGAAGGGTCCCACAGGAACTGTGAGGTTTGCCTCATTTTGCTATTTTCCTGTGTGTTTGCGGGAGGGGGGGGGGAAGAGGGTGTGGTCTATGGTTACACTGGCTTTATAAGCAGTGGATGCTAGCAGGCCTAGCCTCTCAGAGACAACAGTCACACATCTCACAGTTAACCACACTTGTGTTCAGCCTAGCTCACACCACACAGTACTGTGACCCCATGTCAAAGTGAAGAGCTCACAGTCATGTGCAGTAGCAGATCAGTGCTCAGTTCTCAGGCAATCCCTTTTTAGGAGAGAGGGACACAGGCCCCTAGCCTCTGATGTGTTCCTGTGATGGAGACAGTGTCTGAGTTCCTATGGGAGGACCCTGTCTGACACAGACTTCTAGTTAACATAGACATCTAGTCTCTGGTTCAGTCCCTGATTGGCCCTGAAAGCAGAAAAATTCCCTCAACAAGAATGGCAGAGGGTAGAGGCTGTCCCTCAGGATGCCCAGCTGCAGACAGATTGAAGGGCTAGAGCTGGGACAGACTGTCTGCCAGATCGGTATGGAATTGCTCAGAAGCAAAAAGGCTCTAAAGGAAAACTAAAAAGGGGTGTCAAGAACAAGCTTCCACAGCTTGGTTAGGGGGTATTGCAGAGTACAGTGCCCTCCAAGATTCATGTTGACAATGTCTACTGCGGTGTTATAAAGATGGGGCCTTTGGGGGTGATGAAATCATGAGGACTCTACTCTCATGGACAAGACTAGAGAGCTATTTGCTCATCCATTCCATCACATGAGGACATCTAGACAGTACCAATTAGAGAAATGAGCTGGCCCTAGAGATCAGACTTGCAGTGCCTTAATGTTGGACTCCAAAACCGAAAGTAACAAATGCTTTTTGTAAATTATAGAGTCTCAAGTATCTTGTTATAGCAGCATAAAAAGATTGTAGCAGTTGCATATCTGTATACTTACTAAACATAGAACTGTACAACTTAATATAGGCTAAGTTCATGATGTATAAATTAAACAACACATCTGTTGAGAAACAGGTCCAGGTGTATCGTTAATGAATTATTCCTCAAATACTAGTGAGCACCAAGATAACTAATTTAGAGTTCATCCCTGACCCACTACAGGATGACGTGCTAGCGTCAACCAGAGCTTCTTTCACCTCTGAACGGGACAAGAGATCAAATGAAAGTCGCCCCTTTTTTATCTTTTTCAAGTACAGCAGCTGACTCCAAACAGCCACTCACGCTCACTCGGCATGTTGGTCTATCAATCCACAAGGCACATTGACATGTCACCTCTGCCAGCTTCAGATGCAAAATAGCATTTTCTGTCTCCAGTTCAGCTATTCTTTCTTCTTTGACCTACAACCAAGAATCCAAAAGAAAACCCATCAGAACAGCACTTGTATGTTCATACTGAGATTTTGTGAATGAACAGAGAGTACAAGAGAGAGAAGAAAGTCTCAGCAAAGAACTACAATGAAAGAGGCTTGGACTCCTTCACGTACTGTAGAGACAAGACAAGCCTGCCTAGGTAAGGCCTGGCCTGCTATCCTACCATAGCCATAGTTCTGGGCCCTCCCGACACTCACTGTCAGCAGCAGCCCCATGAACTTACTAGGAATGCAAAACTCCAGACTCTCTAGCCTTTGGTCAGAAAGGTACCAGAGAGCATTGCTGTGAAGTGGAGAGTTTACAGAGGAAGCCATAGAATCAGTCCATCTTCATAAAACAAAAACAGCTGGACAGTGGTGGTGTACACCTTTAATCCCAGCACTCAACAGGCAGAGGCAGGCAGATCTCTGTGAGTTCAAGGCCAACCTGGTCTACAAAGCAAGTTCCAGGACATCCAGAGCTATGCAGAGAAACCCTGTCTTGAAAAACACCAATATCTATATTTAAATTTAAAAAATTAAATAAAAACCCCAAACAGGCCCCTGTAAAGCCCCAACCCTCAACCTAAAGCACGTGTGTGTGTGTGTGTGTGTGTGTGTGTGTGTGTGTGTGTGTGTAAGAGATGTGAGTAGTCTTGGAAGTTCAGGAGAGAAAGGATCTATGTGAGGATGGGGTTGAAGGTTGGAATCTGGAAGGTCCAGTATAATACAGACCACTGGGATTTCACAAGCCAAAGAAATGAAGTGTATGGTTAACTCCCATACATGACTGGTCCACGTACAGTAATCTTATTAGAAGCTCAGTGTTCCAGTTGTGGGTGCATCATTCTGGAAAACTCAATCCATCTTGCTGAACATAGTCTCTTGAATTAAAGGTCGGTACCCTGCTGGAGCTCCAGTCTCCTTGGAGAATAAATTAACTCCCTCTTTCTAGGGATTCCATTATTCCTGCAAGGTATTCAGTCTTTCCTGCAGGAGATTCTGTGCTTCCTTTCATGGGTCTCATCATTTTTGCTAGAGATTCATTCCTTCCTGCAGAAACTTCAGTCTCCAGATAGAGATGCAGCTCCTCCTGTTAAAGATTACTCTCTAAGTTGGCTCACAAAGAATCTGTGACAACTGGAGAGAATGTTCTGTAATCCTAAACTTTATATAAATACAAAACCTAGGAGTTATATAATATTGTTAATTAATTTCTTCAGTTCATTATGAAAAACCTCTGGACTATATTGATGAGATTTACTTAATTCCTAGATTTCAAACTATAATAGCAGCTTCAGTTGTAAGTCTGGTTGTGTTTAGTGAAGTTTATTTAAAAATTTGATTATTTTTTGTTGGATGGAATGTTTTTATAATTTTACTTGTGTTCATTGCTAGAACATAGAAATGCCATTTATTTCTGTAGATGGATGTATAGTCTTTGCTCTTGTATAACTTACTTTTTAATGCAAAAGGTTTTAGCAGATTCCTTAAGACCATATTTATTTTATGATATGGCTCCATCTGCAAGTGGACTACTCTCTATTCTTCCTGTAGTATCACAAATGAGACTCAGAGCCAATTATTGGGGGAAGGCTTAAATATCAGAGAGAGGAAGCACCACAGTCAATTCTAACCCAGCTGTCTTGCAACTTTCTCAGCCTAGCTCCTGGTTGCTTCTGTTTCTCTCTGGGATTCTACAAGCCCTTATATACTCTATCCCATCCAGGTTAGGACTACAGGCGTGTAGCCTTGAACTCACAGAAACAGAAGTTCTGTCTCTGGAGTTGTGGGATCAAGGGTGGAGGTCACCATTCCCTGGCTTTTCCTGTGCTGGGATTAAAGCCTGACTGACTCAGCTGTTTTTTATTTTGTATTCAAGGTTTAAGAATTTCCTGAACTGTCTGCCTAGGATTTGACTGGGTGCTCTCTCCCCAAAATTCGGGTTTTATTAAATGTGTAATATATATCCACATGTCCTTTTCTTCCCCAAATTAAATGGTTATACCACTACAACAATGCTGTACAGCAGCGCCACAAAGACTCATGATGCGGCGACACAAACATTTCCGGAGTCTGGTCCAATTAGAATGGGGCTAAGTCTGTGAGGACAGTAGTCCTGAGTTGGGTGCTGGGGCACATAAACCCAGGGTGAGGCTTCTGTGCAGCTGAGCTGGGGCTTGGAAGCAGACAGAGATGTGTTTACCCTCAAAGAATTTAGCAACTTTTAGTGGCAAATGCTCCCCCTTTCAATGTGCACTCTTAGGAAAATTTGCAAAGACCTGAAATGCTGTCTGTGGCTCAGTTTTCCTTGGAACATCCCACAGAGCTTATCTTCTACCCTGGAAACTCTGTCCCTTAAAGGGGCAGCTTATATAGTCAGCTGTGTCTCTCTGGCCAGGAACTACTACTGCCACAAGTTGTCACTTTGTTGTCTTGTTTAGTTTGTTTTTTTGAGACAGTTTCTCTGTGCAGAGCTGGCTGTCCTAAAACTTGGCAGACCAGGCTGGCCTTGAACTCAGAAATCTGCTTGCTTCTGACTCCTGGTATTAAAGGCGTATGCCACCAATGACCAGCAAACTGTCACTTTAAGAAAAAAAAAAAAAGATTTGTTTACTATGTATACAGCATACAGAAGAGGGTACCAGACCTCATTATAGATGGTTGTGAGCTACCACGTGGGTGCTGGGAATTGAACTCAGAACCTCTGAAAGAATAGTCAGTGCTCTTAACCTCTGAGGGATCTCTCCAGCCCCAAACTGTCCTTTTAAAATGCAGATCAGACCATGTTTTCCCTCCAACAAGATCACTTCTGTGGTGCCTCCATGACTGGTGTGTCCGTCATAAGCCTTTGTGACCTAGCCTCCATCTTGCTTACAGCATACCACCAAGGCCTGCTGGTCATAGATCACTCTCCACAGAGACCTCTCCTCTAAGCCCTCAGTCTCCATTGTGCAACAGGAGCTTTTGGTCCTTACAGCCCATCCATGTACAAAAGTAATCAACTTGATTATAGATCTTGTGAGGTTCAGGATTCCTGATTAGCATGGTGTTTATGTTTTTGTTTACCAATTCATTTATTCTGCTGTGCACTCTAAGAGGACAATGGTTAAGATTATATAATTACTGTTGGCTAACCACTGTAGACCCAAAACTTGCTCAGCACAGATGTTCAGCAGAGCTGAGGAAGGTGCCAGGTTAGGAGACCCCAAAGGTGGGCTGAAGGAACTGGTGAGCGGTCAGGGATGTTGTTGGGAGTTGAAGGAAGGAGCCAGTTGGGAGGAAACAGGTCAAACATCCTTAGATCCTGGATGCTGAAAACAAGGCAGATGGCGTGGTCTCCTTTCTGGGAGGGTTCAAGGTGAGATTCAAAACCCATTGAGTCCCAAACCAATTCCACTTTCCCGGGTCCCCCGCAGCCCTGGGAGGTGTAGTTTCAAACCTCGGGCTCCGCTCACACTCACTCGCATTTGATGCTGAAGATGTCGCAACCTCTGTTCTGAGAAGGCCCACAGCAAATGATGCCCTGGCATGACTCCGTCTTGTCCTAGAAACCAGCGGGTGAAGGGCGTAGCTAAGTCACGGGGTCTCTTTCCCTGACCGCTCGCACGCATGCGCTGTGCCTACCCACAGAGGTTCCTCCTGGGCTCTGCTTACCGGCGCATAGCTCATAGAACACTGGCATTGCTCCTACCTTTTCAGGAACAGTGGGATCTCGATAATGCTTATAGAATATAAATCACGGTACCATGGCACTGAAAGCCTAGCTCACTTACACCACTTCTTGGTTCTCTCCTGTCCTGCCTCCTGAGCATCTTTCCCCCAGATGCAACATCAGCCTTTCCTTTCCCTCTACCATCTCAAGAGGATACCATCCTACAGTGCCAACCCTCCCAGGTCCCGTGCTCATTTCTCACAGCTAACAGTTAATTACATCCAGTGTAATGTCTGCTTCTGTCTTCTCACCCTCAACCCCCTCTACCTGTGCACACAGGTTGCCTGGGAATGAAGGGTGATACGGTCAGCATTGCTTATACATGGCTTACAACTTAAGGCAATCTCAAGATTGGCACTTAGCTCCCAGTTCTGTGAGTAAACGAGGTGAAATATTATAGGAATAAAATTACCTGCCACTAGTGATATTAAGTCAACCAACCTACATTATGAAGCTTTATCTTAACCTAAATGCATACACATCTGAAATCACATTATCTGGGAGAGCAGAGGGTTTGGTAGATGCTCTTATAGAGGGGCAGAAACAACACAACACTGTAGGCCAAAACCCCAACCTCCCTGAGAGGGAGGGTGCACAGGGGGAAATGGTGATGAATCAGCACTAATTCTGTTTCTATGTGTGAGAATCTAAAAACCACAAATTAAAACAGCAAATTAAAATATAGTATACACAAACATTATAATCACAACATATAAATTTGGACTCTACAAAATTTAGGTTCCCAAGTTCCTTTAACCTTCAACTATGCCTTCTGTAGTACACTGCTGGCTGGGATACCTCACCATGTAATAGTACTCAGTTATTCTCCTTGTATCTGAAATTTTATACCCTTTGGCCATTAACTCCCCTTTCCCTCATTTCATCAAAGCCCTGAAATCTGGATGCTGCACTGCCTCACAGTGCTAAAATGTAAAGAAAAGGCTGCTAAAACTATAAGGCTTGGCCACACCATTTACTTTCAGCCTGCTAGAACTAGCCATATCCTTGTACCAGACAATAACACATACCTTTGTTCCACTGATCTAGAGTGGGTTCTTATCCTGAAACACACATGACTGGAATACCCTTACTCACCGCCTTTGTGTGTTCACGGGTCCTGGGACCGGGACGTGGCCTCAGTGGCCATTCAGGACTGCTCATTACACAAGCTCCTGTCATCAAGATGAAGGTGACCAGGCTCTCAGATGGAACGCTAGTGAAAATGCCACACTAGATCACCAACCAAAGAGCACTTACCCATAGACAGAAAAACACCCATGGACACAGGAATGACACTCAGCATTATTTAATGAAGTAGTGACAGACGGAAATGGGAGAGGAAGGGCGGAGTTACAAATATAAACTTTGTTAGCATTTTGAAAACAATAGTAAATACACTTAAATAGATACAAAGTTTATTAAAAATAGGCTTCAACTGAAATACAGTAGAAATGGAAAACAACAGCAGTTTGGGTGTTTCCCCACAGTAACACACGCTATGTAACGTGCTCTTACAACACATATTCACATTAGATCTCACTGTCCAGGGATGGCCAAGTCTACTTCACTATGGGTTTCACAAACACACATGCAGAGTTTTCAGATGTTTCCAGGTTTTGATGTGCATCTGTCTTCCCATGTACAAGTAACAGCAGGTATCTGCTCTTCTCTGGGAGGTATGGATATGCCACCCACAGGCTGCCAGTGTGCTCCAGACACAAGAAGATTGCAAATCCTAGGCAAGGCAAGTGTGCAAATCCTTCACTAACTCTCAGGGCCATTCAATGCTCTTACAGAGGAAACAGCCAAGGCACACTTTCAAATAGGAAGCTTGATAAGACATACAAAATATTTACACTTGTATTTCAACAATTTATCATACAGTTCTTATTAAAAGTGGTTTTTAGGGTTCCAAATGCCTCTATTCTATTTGAAAGTGTGCCTATTTTCCTAACATACAGATTTGTAAGAGTAGAGAATGGTACAGAAAGATCATCTGGACCCATGTTACAGCTTTGTCAAGCACAAGGTAGTGTGCTTGAAAACATAAAGCTTGCTTTCACACAAAAATAAACAAACTGATAGCTGTCTCCCACAACTCAGCTGAAGGAATGACAGTAAAAATTCACAAAATTCTTATTATGCTGTGAAAGAAACACAGACTGAACTACCACAATTCATTCTTACAGTGTAAGTTCAGATGGCACAGTAATGGACTCCTCCCTTTTCTGACAGTGCAGCCGTACAAACCTTTCTTCACTAAAGTTAGTTTCTGACAGCTGTGACTGACACCTGTGAGCCTCCCTTCTTCTCAGATTTCTTTCTTCCTACCTACATGAACGCTGTTTAGCAAGAGAGCTCTGGATCCTTTGGAATATCTGAAATATTATGTAACTTCCTAACATAACTGTCATCTTTAATTTTCACCAATGATTAGTGTAATGATTTGACGTTTATAAAAATAAAATCCTCTAAGATTAAATCTTCAAAATTTTAAGAATTTTCAAAATTGAATTATAATTAGATAATCAATCTCAAACATTTAGAATTGATCAGGAGGCTCACATTTGTCAAGAATGTGTTGTGCACCTCACATATAAGAAACTCCATCTAGCCACCTAATGCACATTATAGAAGGTACAGTGCAGACATCTGTCCTGGAGCTTAGTAGGAGGGCGGCTCCAGGCTGAAGAGTCCGGTCTCCTGAACACAGGTTCCATTAGAACACAGTAATGGCCTCTGTGTTGTTCAGATGTCACTGTCTGGTAGCCAAGTGGAGTTTTGAGAATGAACAGAAAGATAATTTCTTGGCCTACCGTCCTTGGAATGGTGATGAGAAAAGAGAGGGTAGAGGAGATACCCTGTGATCTTTACTGCCCTTCATTCTGCCCTGTGAATCCAAGATTCCCCGAAGAAGCTAACAACAACAACAACAACAACAGAAAAGATAACTTCATGTGAGTCAAATCAATAGGAACAAGGCAGAGTTTTCTTGGTAAAGTAAAAACAAGATTTCTTAGAACTGGAACATCTTTAACTTGCAGTCACTTTAGAAGTAGAAATGAGAAATCACTTAGAAACAGAACTGCCCCTCCTCTTCAGGCAGGCTTGTGTGAGCACAAGGTGCTCTCTTTCTCATCTCACTTGGTGTTCAGTTCATTCTCAAGTTCTGTTAATTTACGAGAAGCTTTTACTTTGTCAGACACATCTTGACCTTGTGAAAAGAGGCGCTGACGCTCTTTAAATGTCAGGTTTTCAGGGGCTCCAGAACTGCCAGGTAAGTCTCCATCTTGGCTGGACAATAAATAGGAAAAAAACAAAAGGTTATGCATCAAAATATAAGTACCTGGCCTTTAAGTAAATTTTCATAAGAATCATAAAAGTTTAGGTGAGACTTGTTCATTGTTGCATACTACTGTAATTATATGTATTGGGGCTGAAACAAACTACATCTACACTATGATCTGAACAGAACTTTAAAAGCCAATATATGCTCATACAGTTACATTTAAGTGAACCAGGAGGGCAGAGACAGTGTCACAGGCCTATAATCAACTTGGGAAAACAGTTAAGATTTCAACTTTAAAAAAAAACAAAACAACAACAAAAAAAAAACCCAAAAAACTAAAAAAACAAAAAAACAAAAACCACCCCAAAACAGTAATAAATAAATATATCCATCTAGAAAAGGGGTAAAATATTTTCTTTACTTAACACAGTACCTTTCAAAAATGGGTAAGGGAACTAGAGATGGCTCAGTGGTTAACCAGAGATCACGTAGATATTAGGAATACATGGCAGCCTGCTATAATCACAGCCTCAGAAACGCAGAGATGGGATTTCTAGAGCAGACTGGCAAGACCAGCCATGTTGATGAGACACTTTGTCTCAATGAGTAAGGCAAAAGAATGATTTGAGGATGATTTCCATCAGTCTCGGGCCTCCACATGTACCCACATACATGCAAACATGTGGCACACACACAGATGTGCCTGTATGCCTTGTGCCACCCATCCACACGAAAAATGAAAAAAGAAAATAACAAACTCAATAAACTCAATTTCAGCACGCAGTCATTTCTTCCCAGCTAAATATGTCTAATTAGTGGGGGTATAGTTACAAAAGTATAGCCCACAGACATTCTGTATACTGGAAAAGCATTAGAACCACCCCGTCTAATAACAATAGGCAGAGCAGCACTGGTTTGGACAGAGCATCTAGGATGACCATATGTGTCTCTAAGTTCCAGAAGAGATCAGCCTGTGGTAACAAGGCTGCAGTGACAGACCTGGCCTTCATGCCTTCAGTCTTAACAGCAAGTAGGTCTAGATCACTACCTCAAACAGAAGCATGCTAGCAACATCAACTTTTAAAAAGCCTACATGTACCGTGTGGTGACTTGGGGGCACTGGGAATCTCAGCACCAGGGTGCTGGGGACCCAAGGCACAAGGACTGCCACAGCTTGAGGCCAGCCTGGCTACACAGTAAGTTCTAGACTGAGAGAGACAGACCTTGTTCTAGGCGGAAAACCTTACAATTCTCACGTAATTTTGCCTGATGAAGTGTGACACAATTCAGCCATGAAAATGAGAATAAACCAACAGATTAGACTCAGCTCAGCCCAGTCCATAAGTACCTTCTAGTGTGTCTCTCTCTTGGGTCCCGAGGAGCATCATGGGCTCCCGAAGCAGTTCCAACAGATCCCATGTAAGAGTGCGGTCCTTTTTCATAGAAGAAAAAAAAAGTTCAAGTTAAAGTATTTATCTCTAAAACTTTACTCATGATTGATTATCTGCAGGAAAACAAGACTCCTCTAATTACTGAGAAAATGAGAAATCAAAGGCTCTTCATATGCTTCAAGAATCATCAGTTTAAAATTCACTGCTCTCAGTGGCTGGATAAACCAATCACTATGTCCAGTAATTGACATTGGGCCTTTTGTTCTTAGAATGGGAGAATTGTAACATACTCTTAAACAAACAAACAAAAACAAAACAAAACAAAAAACACCTTAAATCAGCACTTGGCTCAATAACCGAAAATACAGAAGACAAACCCACTTAAGTGGGGAGTAAGCAAAATATTTCACACATACTCCAACACTGTAGGAGTTTTGCTTTTGTTGGCTTTTTAAAGTTTTCTTTAAAAATTTATTTATTTATATTTTATGTGTGAGTGTTCTGCATGTATACCTGCATGCCAGAAAAGGGCATCAGATCCTATTATAGATGGTTGTGAGTCACCAGGTGGATGCTGGGAACTAGGTCCTCTGGAAGAGCAGCCAGTGCTCTTAACCTGAGCCATCTCTGCAGCCTCAGGAGGTTCCCACCCCTGGCCCCTCCCCCCATCATTGACAACAAAGTTTATCAACCCATGTCTATGATTAAAGTTCTTTCAACTTTAACTACTAGATTTCTTTTTTCAAGATAGATGTAATTATTAAAAGCAAAACAAAACCTTTGAAACAAATGAACTACCAAAACCAAACTAAAATAAAATTCCTAGCACTCCTCATTAGTGCTGCTGATAAAAAATTTCAAATAAAACAAAATGTGAGGGTAGAGTAAGGGCGGCCTTGTGCATACCACATCTGTCGTGCATACCACATCTGTCGTGCATACCACATCTGTCGTGCATACCACATCTGTCGTGGCCAAGAAATCACACGTGGGCTTGATGCCCACCACTTAGTCAACATTTACCAAGGCTTCAGGAGGCATAAAGAGATGATACAGATAAAGGGTTACCATGCATCAAACTATACAATGCTGTAAAATAAGTAGCATCTCAGCATTATTACAGTATCCACTGTGACATCACAAAATAAAGCCAGGGGGCCCAAGAGGGAGTTTAACAGCTCAGAGCATTTGCTGCCCCTGCAGGGGACCAGGGCTTCAGCACCCAGGTGAAGGCTTACAACCGTCTCAATTTCCTGGTAACATAGACACATACAGAGACAAAACACTCATAAAATAAAAACATTCACATCTGAGAAACCAGCTTCTGACAAAATAGAGTACAAAAGGCTCAAAATATTTGGCAAATATGGACAAGATTGTATTAAATAGACCACAAAATTATTGCCACGTTTTTACATTAAAATAATCCTCTTTAGACAAGACACAGGATAATGGAATTTTTTTCATATAAAGAGCCCGTGAATAGAATATTTTGGAGTTATCTAGACAGAGTTCAGCAGACTTCACACTGCAACCTTGAAACACCCCAAATTTAGGCTTCCCAAGTCACCACAGAGTAGGTCATCTTCAACAAAGACAAAAATACTTCCAGGCAATCCATAGTGAGCTCTTACATGGGTAACCTGCATATGGTTGGTTTCAATTCCCAACATTATACTCATTTGTTAAGAACACTGCACTGTATTTCTATGCTTTGCTGAGAGAAACAATGGCTTCTTCCATGAGCAAAAATCAGTTCTTTAAATTTTCCAGAGGGTTTAGAGTTTGCTATAGTGTTAAAACTTTGAGCTGACTATATGTACAACATGCCAATCATAAGTAATTTCCAAAGACTCTAGTAAAACAATAACATCATTCAAAGATCTATTGCTTTTGAAATTCACTGTTAATCATTTGAATTCCATAAGCTCTGTGTCTCACATGACCCTCTGGAAGAGGCCAAGTCCCCTAGGCAGAAGTGTGCTGCTGCAGGTGGCTCCAAAGAGAAAGAAGCTCTGTATCGGGTGTGAAATGCACTAAGGGTTAATGGCATAACTGAGGGCCAAAGTTAACAAGTGTGATTCCTAACTATGTTGAGACTATCAAATTTGCTCAACATTCACTCATAAAACTTGAAATAAAAAGTACTGGATTTTTGGTTTTCAGAATGACTTAATGATACGACTACCTTAAAAGTGTGATACACGTGGGGAAAAAAGACAGAATTGTGGCAAAACTCTCTGTCATGTGAGTAGGAAGGAAACAAATTCCATTGATTCTCAAGAGAGTTTGGCTTCTCTTAGAGCTGCTGAGTTCATGTTTGTATAAAAATCATGCAGAATTTTGAAGCCATTCATATTCACTAAAATTATACTACTGGATGCTTAATGCCAGAATTCCATTTCATTTACAGCCAAGGTAGTTTGAAGTCTCAATTTAAATATAACTGAGCTGTACCTTCAGCATAACTGCAAGGTTTACTACAACTCTGTAGACAATGATCTCTATGCTCTGTTATTAACAGCCTCCTCCTCCCCATTCAGAAGCTGCAAGCCTACAAAGGCTTGAGTGCTAATGCTATGACGTGCAAGAGAGAAGGGAATGAAACAAGGAAGAGAGGCAGAGAACAACGTCAGAACCAGGGTCTGTGGGCAAGGCTGCGTGTGTTAGCAGTAAAGCTGTACTGTTGACTAGGTTCAGTGGATGTCCAAACACCCTACCAAGCTTCCACAGAGGGTGTGAGTCACTGCATAGGCCCCAGGGACAGAACCAAATGTTCTGCTTACATTAAATGATGTAACTTAAAGTGCAGCTGAGACTCTGGCACCCTGTCCTTAGGGACACTGATATGTTTGAAAAGGTAAAAATTACTGGAAGAGGTACAGAAAAAGAAGCCAAGACCAACAGTACTTGAAATAATTTGGTAATAGTGGAGGACTGACTATTGTCAGTAGATTACAGAGATGGAATGCCTTAAAGTATAAGAAAAACTGGAGTACCAAGGCTACATTAACAGAGCATTAGCACAAACACCACAATCAGGGATAAAGGGAGATCACATGCTGAGAGTGATCAGGTAATACCCAAGGCCAAGATAGACATGGTCTCAGTGTACCATACCAAGTGGCAGGGGTACAGAGATCCCAGGCTCAATCATCAAGACAAGAGAGGTCTGATTTGCCATTCCCTTTTACCTCTACCTTTCCAGTGGCCAGGACGGTAAAAGCTCGGTTTGCCCGGAGGGGGTGGGGGCTGGCCTGCCTTGTTAGCAGTACTGTTGGCTTTGGCCAAGGGTGGCTGGAATGAGTTGGAGAAAAAGATGCCATCCGAGGCTGGGCGTGGCTGGCAGGGGGGCTGCTGCGGCTTAAGGGCAGCAAGAGAAAGGTGCCCATGAGATTTCCTTGTGCTGGGGTACTTATCCTGACCTGCTGGGCCGCAGTCCTCCTCCTCCCCATCATCATCATACGCAACACACTTGGCAGTGAACAGCGAGTCTGGGGAGAGGACCTGTGTTTTGAGGTAGGAGGCATTTCGCTGAGGTGGGGGAGGAGGGGCGCTGGGTGCTGGGGATGGGGATGGGGGCTCATAGTCCCGTGGGAGTGGAGGTCGGCTCAGCCCAGGCTCTTCGGGCTCCAGCAACCTTCGTGCTGCCTCGTCATGTTGTCTGCGCCTCTCAGCTTCTAGGCGGCTGTAATACCCTTCTTCCTGTCGCCTCTGCAGGCAGGAATAGACAAAAGTGCAAAAGGTCAAGGGTCAGAGGGGATCGGTGAACCTTCTGTGCCTTCACAGGGAACGACAGTTACACTAATCATCACTACCCATCACTACACTGACATGTCCACAGGACACTATATTTCAGTGTCATAATCATTTTAACAGAAGAGGCAGGCCACCTCAGATTTATAAATACAAGCATACTGTTCCACACTAATATGAACTGCTCAGAAGCAGTTCTGAGCAGTCAAATCTCAGGACCTTTCCTTTACACAATTAGATCCTGGGTCATTTACATTCTTTATTCTTCCTCTTTTCCTTAAACGTTTTCCTCCTTTTCTGTTTGAATAGGATATTAACTTACCTGTTTCCTCCTCTGTGTTTCAATAGGAAACCATAAACAGTAAGAAATAGCACTCATTTTCCCAAAGCCACAATCTAACAAGTATGCTTTCCACAGTTACTGTGTTTCAAATCTTAATAACTCTCTGAAGAACAGAAAATGAGAGCCAAGCATTAACAGCAATAGCAGATATATTCTGGCACACACTGTACATTTCATCCAGGCAAACTACAGTTGACATTTTTAGAATTCTTTTAACATTTAAAAAGGCAACAGCAGAGCTTTGTTAAAGATTGACAAGAGTTTAAGAGAGCACAAGAAGAAACTAGATACGAAAAAGGGGAAAGTGCAAGGAAACAATGTGCCTTGACTTGGGCACATGTTCAAGGCTAGGAAACCAAGTGCAGCCTGGCTTACACTCATTCCGTTATAGAGAACTAACATTAAGGGCGCTGCTGGAATGATGGTTGCTATGGCCTCACTATTCTGTCTCTCCCTGGTCCCTCTAGAGCTGTACCCAAGCACACACGGTGAACATACAGTGTTCCCTGCTTCATATTCTGAGAAAGACAAGGGAAGCCTAAAGGTCAGTGCCACTCATTATCCTGGCCCCAATTTCCAGCTTCATTTCTTGTGTTCTGTGTTGTAAAATCCTAAAGGAAAGATATTTTTATTTTCCTGACTATACAAAGTCAGTACTATCTTAGGTTGGATAATTAAGCTACAATGACTTCAGTGGCCTTTAAGTGGCACCATAGAGAACATTAAAATTCCATGAAGAACAATTTTTTTAACACTGTAGGGAAAGGTTTCAGTTGTACCAAGAGCAGATACAATTAAATAACCATGGTGACTTTATCCAAAAAACAAATGCACATGTTCATAACAAATCAAACCCATCAATTGTGGACATTCTGTAGTAAAAATAGTATTTCAGTTTCTTTTTACAGTGACTATTCAATTATAGAAACAGTTACTAAGACACAAGTATGTTTGACATAATTATGAGTTATGAGAACACACGTTGGAAAAATTAAATAAGCTAGAGTTTCTCAACACAGAAAGCACAGCCTGCTTCTCTCTGAGCACACAGCTTCATCCAGGCTCCAGCAAGGCCAGGGCTGTTCTCACTATAATGAGGCAGCTGGCCAGCCCTGATCTGGGGAAGCACCCCTCCCTGCACCCATGGACTCCCAGGGAATAAACAGCAAAAAAGACCATCACCATGTCCTAGAGAGAAACTTGGCTCCAGTGCTAGGCACTTCCTGGTCTCCTGCAGGGGTCATCACTTCCCCTAACATTACACATTAACAGGAACAGGCAAGCTTGTGGCCCACACCATCCGCTCTATTTTCATTTAAGTGAGTCACATCAAGTCTATCAATCTTACTTTTAGACTGTCTTCTGACCAATTTCATCACTTCATTAAAAATTTAGAGCTTCCTTAAAATTTTATCTAGCTTTTTAGCTTTTTTCTATTTATATAGTTCACTGGGACTATCAAGGAAGTAACTATTAATAAAAACTAAGCTTTTCTCCATCAGAAGTAGTGACACTCCGAGCTTTTACCTTCACAGAAGGTAAGTAACTGAGAAAATAGCTTCTCTCAAACAACACAGTAACATGCAACCTCTAGGGACATGGCACAGTCGAGCTGGGCTCAAGGTAGCAGCCTCATCACCCAAGAGAGCCTCAGCCTCAGAAAGATCTGAGAACCACATCTTAAAGTTCCTGCTTTGAAGAATGTCAAAATTGCTATCAATTTAAAACTCAACTATGGAAATTATTTGAGTTAAAACCCACATATATAGAAAAAAACAGAATATTTGTTGGGTTGCATACTAAATTTTTTTTTGTATGCCTTTTACAAGCCATCTACTTATTCTCTTTACCATCAACCAGAATTAAGTAGTTTTAGTGAAAGACTTGTTTGAAATGGTTAATGAGAACTGACTGCCTTGCTATGTTCCTATTGCCTCCCAAAGTTCACACTAAATTCTCACAATAACTGAACAAGCAACACCTTCATAAAAGCCCCCTGGGCCCTGTCTGGGAAAACCAGAACACTATGATGTCCCAGACCCCTTGCTCTGGGGCATGGTGCTCAAGAGTTTGAGGGAGACCAGCTCAGAAGGCAAAGGAGCCTGAAGACAGTCCAGAAGAGAGGTAGGCAGGCCAGATGGGGCTAGAGTTTTTGGTCCAATAGCAAAAGCTGGAAGATCCATCCCTGTTCTGTCTTATGCATCCTAGACACACGTAACTTCTAGCCCCGTTTGCCCTAGCCAATCATTTGTTTGTGTTCAGGCTAATCTGGTAAAAACTAGCTGCCTTTAGAGGACCATAACCTTTTCTTCAGCATCTCTCTTTACTCGTTCCTCCTCCTGATGGCGTCGATCTTCCTCTTGTCTTACTCGATCTTCTGCTTCTCGTTTGCGCATCTCTTCCAACTGCTGTTGGCGCCTGCGCTCCTCATCCTGCAACTAACAATAAACTGAATTTAACTTTCACCCAGTAAAACCCACCAGCACAGACATAAAAGCACATTCTGAAACAAGCAGACACAGATACCCACCCAGATCCCCTCCACACACAGACACGGAAAGTAGAAAACACCAGGCTAAATCACTGTCGGAGGATGGTAAAGCTCGTGTATTAATTAATCAGCTCATCATCTGAAAGTCAGTCACCTAAAAGCTCTGTCTCCAGCCCCAGTACTATTCTTCCATTAATCAAGACTCAAAGAAACAAGTTATTTCATACATTCAAGCATTAATCAATTACATTTTTTGTTATAATAAATTCATTAGCTACCGCCTACAAATCACCAACTTTAAGACCTACAGAACACTACAATCACCCCAAATATTAAGAAATTCCTTTCTCATGGGATGTGGGTAGGTCTCGTCCAGCAGTACAGGGCTGCCTGTCCTGAACTCAGCTACAGTTCAGAGTTGAGAGCTGTGAGGAATAGTCCCTTTACTTGGAGAGTGGGTGAAAGACTAGGGCTCCTCCTCTAGCTATTCCCCACCCTCCATCTATCAACCTGGACTCTGGGAGCTCCTAGCTGACATGACATCAGACTTGCAGTGAAGAGTCAGAAACTGGGGTTTGGAATAAACTCATTTTAGCTCATTTCTGTGTATACATGCACGGGCAGTTTGTGTGTGTGTGTGTGTGTGTGTATAACACACTACTGCTGACTCCCCAGTACCAAAATTCTGCTTTAGGTGACAGCTAGTTTAAAAGCTCTCATGCTGGTCTCAAATCATCAGCTGGTACTTCTCTGCTTTTGGTCATTCAAGTTTTACCTTTCTGAAACCACAGAAGATGCAACACCTACCCTTCACAGTGTCAAACACTAACAGCTATTTTCAAATGCTTGTGACATCCTTCTCCTTGATTCTTGAGTATCATTCACCCCCCTGCACATATTTCTCATGCATCACAAGCTCTGGATTGGGAAAGAGACTCATCTTACCCATCCTGATCTGTAGCTATGTCTGTAGTTTTAGGACACACAGTGGCAACACTGAAAAGCCTGCACAGATCTATAGTAACGCCTACAACAGCATTATGACATGGCATCAAGAGGACTGATTCAAATTCTCCACAGTTTACAAGAATCTCCAAATTATTCTGCTGATCTCTAGCCACTGCAGAAACACTTCATCTAAGATTACTATGAGATGTAGTTCAATTTCTATAAAATCGCCAGTTTTCCTATACATTGTTTATAGAAAAACCATTTAAACTTCTGGATTTAGATTATATGTGTATGCTTTAAAACAAAACAAAACAAACAAAAAACCCCACAGCTGGGCAGTAGTGGCTCACACCTTTAATCCTGGTACTTGGGAGGCAGAGGCAGAGGCAGGCAGAGACCTCTGTGAGTTTGAGGCCACCCTGGTCTACAGAGTTCCAGGACAGTCAGGGCTATGCAGAAAAAACATGTCCCAAAAAGCAAAAAAGTAAGCAAACAAACAACCCCTCCCACAAAAATCTAATAATTTTATCCTTTATTTTCAATGGAATAAACATTATATCTAGGGGGTTTGATTCCCAGCAAACTTGGAATCATCTGTAACTCCAGTCCCAGGGGATCTGACGCCCTCCCCTGGCCTCCATAGGCACCAGGCACAGACGTACATGCAGGCAAAATACCCACACACTTAAAATAAAAAACTTAAAATCTCCACTATTTCTAGTACAAAAGAATAAATCAGCCTGTTTATTGTTGGGTTATTCATGTCAGTAAACAATAAAATATTTCAGAAAAATTGTCTTCTCAAAGAGACAAATTAAGCTAATTTTTTCTTTAACACAGGCAGGTACAGTCCAGAGGCTGAGCACGGTCACCGGGATGAACCAGAAGCAGCACCTCACAAGAACATCCGACAGCACATGCACACAGACTTTCATTTTCTATCTTCAGAACTAAGCTCTTCCTACTGTTCAGCCTGGAAACACTGCTCACTGGCTGAGCTGACTAGTTCAACTACAACACTCCTAGTACACATAAATCTGGCAAGAGTAAGGCAGTCATTCAGGGGTCTTCTCAATGTATTCAGTTCATAGGTCACTATATATTAACAAATTAACAAATTAAATAGTGTTTTTGTAATTAAGACATTTCTTTCTATTGTTTAGTAGATTGTGTATTCTTACTTTGAAATGTCTTACCCCACTTCCACCTTTCCCTCTCTATAAGCATCAGTTGGGGGTGGGTGTGTCTCTTAATTTCTCCAAAAGCACAACTCCCCAACAGGGCACTGAACTGTAAGGCTATAAATGTTCAATAACAGACAAAGGGCAACTTTAGCATCAGTCTAACTGTTCTGTAGCCTGGTGACAAACTGCTTATCACTGTACTGACCAAGGGCCTGGCGGATCCAATCAAAGCAGTCTGAATCAGCGTTCATCTAAACTGTACAGTCTGGAATCCAAGGGTAGTAGAATGCCTGGCAGGCTCTGTACCAGTCTGCATTTCTAAAATGGTAGTTCTAGGTCAAATAATAGTGTAGGCTGAGATCTGTGTGTTTATAAATTTACAAAATATACTGTTATTACCATTGCTAAATTAACAACTATGTTTAAATTAATTTAATATAAAATAGGATCATAATATCCTTTGCTTCTTGATATCTGAAGTCTGTCAATCTTTAAAGGCTTTTTGCAATCCTTTTCCTCTACAGCTATTTTTTTTTTCCTAAAATACAACTTCAATTTAAGACAAAAATATAAAAAAACTTTGAAAATTAGATTAATATTAAAGATTTTTAACTGTTACTTAATGAATATAGGCAAGCCTTATAGTCAGTCCTCTGATATTCTAAGACTTGGTTAGAACCTAGATCTGCAAGGGACCAGCTATTCCTGTCTAAGGAAAGGACGCTATGTCTAGTGTCAGACTTGGTTAGAAATAATATGCCCTTCTCACAGTGGCTGAGGACATTAAAAAGAGGACCACCTAGAACAGAATTCCTATTAGCATATACCATACGGCCTACACTGTTTTTCTTTAAGAAATGTGAGTTCTAAGCTCTAAATCTAAAAGACAGTGGCCCCTAAGCAGAGCAGAAAGACTCAGAGGTTCAGGGCACATCTGAATGCTTTGACAGTTAATACCGTAATTAGGTTTGAAGTACTTACTTAAGATAGCTCTTGGTTCAACCCTTTTACACCCAGGGGTTCAAAGGCTTGTCCCTGAGCACTTCCTATACAAAGACCAAGCCCTAGTAGTGTGTTTATTAGAAGAGCCACTGCAATCTCTGAAAATAACTTTTCACTTGTATCACCCCACAGCAGAAGGTCATTCCTGTGAGTAAAGTGGGACCACGTGACCCACTAATGTGTGGTGACCAGATAAAGCTAAGACCAGCCACTGAAGCATGAACAGGCCCATCTGATACCCCAGAATGTCACTTAATGAGAAGGAAGTGCTTTTGATGGAGCAGAAAATGCACATAATGTGACAGGAAAATGCAAACCAGAATGCTAACTCATAGTGGCTCTACAGGACAGAGAGTTAAGGTTCCCACACTGGGTTGGACTTTTCCTTGACCGTAAAAGATTTGTTATGAAGAAATGTAATATAAACAAGAGACCTGTGTTATACAGCCATGACGACGTGTTCAAAAACTAGCTTGTAGACTTTAACTAGTAAACTCAGCAGGAATGAGAACAGAGCAGCCAGGACAGGAAGGTGGACGGGGCAACAGTTTCTGAACAGAGAGGGAAATGGTATCATGTAAGGCTGCAAAGCTCAAATGACTACAAGAGTGTCTCTTGGAATGGGAAGGCAGAGTAGACTGTAGTGCAAGAGGCACAGAAGGAGGGGTTTAGTTTTGCATAAGCTGTATTTGGAAAGCTTCACCTTTGCCACCAGGAGGAGATAGTATACAGGCATGCTGGTAAACAAACTTATTGTGCAAGACTAGAGCCATGAATGAGATGTTACTGGCATCATTATGGCCTTAAAGTTATGCATCTACAATGAGAAGCAGCAGGAGGCAGGCCGTGGACCAGTGATGGCACCAGGTCACTGGGAGGCCAAAGGGAAGAGTGGAAACCAGTTTATGCAGTCCTCCAACCTTAGGGAGCTCAGCAGCTCCTAACAAGATTAAAACCTGCCTCTTTTATCCTGTGAGTCACCCCAATCCATGCTATAACATGCTAAGAACATGTCTTAAGTCTGAAGGACAGCACTGCTAACCAAAGACAACATGCCTGCCAGTACACTCAGTCCTAGGAAGAGGTTCCCAAGGCAATCAACCAGTTTTGACATGTTCTGTGAACAATGCATTGTTAAGAACAGTAATACTTACTAGGGAACCAGGATAAAGAGTGCTTAGAAGCAGAGTGGGTAAGATCAATACTTATAATCAAAGTATTCCTTTAAAACAAGAAAAACTGGGAACTGTTGCCTAGAAATAAACATTTTAATGCAAGCATTAGTAAGTATTATTCACCAAAGCTAACACCACAGCACAGAAAGCCATCCTTGGGCCTAGAGCTGGCTAGTGCCTGCTCCTTGAGGGATACTGATACCCAACATCAAGAATGCCTCTAAGCTGGGTAAGGTGGTGCATACCTGAAAGCCAGGAGAATCATGAGGCCATCCTGGCTCATACAGTGACACACTTTCTCCAAATAAACAAAATAACAACAAAAATTCTAACTAACGTATGTACAACTTAATACACAACATTTGTGTGTGGGCATATGTTTACATGGAAGTCAAAAAAATATTCCTCTGTTCACCAAGAAGAGGAGACACTTTTAAAAAAGGTTCCTCTTAGGTAACATGTGTTCAAGCTACATAAACAGAAAAGAGGGCACTAGTGTTTGATGAGGTGAAGGAGTTTTTAAAGTACTGGCTTTTTATCATTTAGAAGCTGACCTAGAGTAGATTCTGAGTTAAGATATAATATGAATATATATGTCAGAATATAACTATCACATTACTGAAACATAAAGAACGTTAAATGATCAACCAAATTTCTCTGATACTGACATTAAGCATGTTGGTTTAACAGCAAAACATAACTGCAAGTGTTTGATGGCAAACTATAAACTGGTGTATCTGTTAACTGAACCCACATGGTGTTATGAAAACTAGGGTGCAGGTTCACATGGAACCTCTTGCTTTAGCATGAACAGTGACATCTTGGCTACATTTTAAGTCTGGGCATCGTCGTGTCAAGGTCCTTTCAACCGAGCTCACAATCAACACACTTAAAATGTTTCTAGTGCAACAGGAATAAAATAATTACCTCATTTGTTCACACACTTGAATACACAAAATCAAGTTATGACTAAAACTGTAAAAAAAAAAAAATCAAACCCATAAACAAACAGTAACATTGAAAGTTAACAAGGAAGTAACTAAACTAGTAACATTCAGAGGCATGCTTCTAATCACAGAGCTAGTCTCCTGACCCAGGAGGCTCTAGGGAGAACTGACTACTGAGAACACAGAACAGCCATCACCAAAGGAAAAAATGAAATCAAGACAGAAAAAAAAAAGTACCAAAGGGAAAGAAACAAGAACATACCAAATCTAGAACAGAGATTGCTGGCACAGCAGTCTGCTGCAGGCAACAGAGAAGGGGAGAAAAGAAAGAGGAAGTGTGAAAAAAAAGTTAGGGTTAGACCTGTATTCCGCCACCGGCATCGCTGCTGCTGTCATGCTTCATCTGTTTGAACATTTGCTAAGACAACTACAGAACCACAGACTAACTGCTAGCATTCAGAAACAGAAAACGCCCACGTCATTAATATTTTGAGTTTTACCATTAGGAGACACAAATACTAAAAAAAATAAAAAATAAAAAATAAAAATTTCTTAGTGTTTTTATTTGGAGACTAAGATATCAAACTAATTATTAAAATGACATTACTTTTTACTAAATAGCAAAAACTTTCCAAGCATCATAATCCATACTAAAGGCTTCAAAATATTTAAAGTACTGGCAATTTTGCAAAACTCATGACAAATCTTTAATAAAAATTTTTATCTTCACAGAAAAGAATACTGAGATGTTACAATGTAGGGGGGCTAACTCTTCACTATTAGAATCAGCTATCAAAGGAAGTAACAGTGATGCTGTGTGATCACTGGCCATGAACAGTAGCAGCCACCCACTTTATTTATCTTGGGATGAGGGCAATACAAAGCTGCACATCACTGTACCTATCACTAGCCAGTCAGGGCAGAGAGGAAGACACCAGGCCAGTCCAGACAACAGCTGTACTGGAGTGCCTCAGAGTTCTGACCATAAGCACAATAAAAACTACTCAGTGTATCCTTGTAGAAATACTAGTCATCTGTTGCTCTTTCAGATAAAATGTTGATGTGGTTATCTTTAAGAATGTCTTCTAAGGATGTTAGAAAAATACTAGCAAAATAAAATTGCTAAAAATAACATTCTGGTCTCATTTAAGAAAGCCAGTATCTAAAAAGTACTTAAACTGAATCCGAGCAATGTATATGTTTATGCTGAAGTGTGCATATATGACCAAGTATGTGTGTGATAGTCTTCAGGAAAATTCACAAGGCAAGCTGAAAAGGGAGTGATCACACACTAAGTGGACTCTTACTTAAAATATCATCAAAGATTAAATTTCATCATGCCTTTGGAGTAAGATGTTTCACCTAAACTGCTGTTTTGACAACCCCTTTCATGCACAACATTTAAAAAAAAAAGAAAAATTTAAAAATGTATAGATAAAAAGTATCAATAAAACTCACTCATATTACAGACAACAGCACTTTCCACATGTTAATATCAAGTGCCCAAATTAATAATAATA
Source organism: Sigmodon hispidus (assembly GCA_004025045.1). Taxonomy (NCBI): domain Eukaryota; kingdom Metazoa; phylum Chordata; class Mammalia; order Rodentia; family Cricetidae; genus Sigmodon; species Sigmodon hispidus. The sequence goes on along the minus strand of PVIH01015643.1, from coordinate 19,324 downwards.
AATGCCTCTGAACAACCATGCCTGACAGGGAGCAAAGAATCCACTTCTCACTCAAAATTTGGTATTTTAAAAACTTTGCATTAAGTTAATTTAAAGTTTACATACAAAATTTGTATTTGAAATAAAAATAATAAAAATCATTTTTGTAATATGGAGAGATATAAATTATACCCAAAGTTGTTAGAATCTTTATGTTACAACTAAAATTATAAAATAAATATTTGATGTATTGACCATAAAATAAATGCACAGATCCTACGTCTGGTAATGACACTGAATTTGCTTTCTGTGTGGTTTCCTCAGCACACTAGTCAAGCTCAGTGTTGGCCACTGTACTTTAGACAGCCACCAAATCTCAGGTCTTAACCATCGGGATGGCCCTGTAAGCCAGACACTGCCCAGCCCTGGAGTGGTCATTACTAAGTAGGTGTTTTCTCAACCCAAGTGTAGTGAGGGCAACTTACGGGGCTGGCTAATTAAAACAATGAAGCTCTAGGGGCCTGGCTCATTCCTGCAACATGTTAGCCAGAGTGAGCAGGAGAAACGCTTCCTTACAATTGTGAAAATCACTGCTTCCACAAAAACACCCAGAAAAACCAAAGGGAGCACAGATACGCACAACCAAGGCCTTTCCCCTTTACCCTGGCTCTCCGCTCGGCCTCCAAACGCTGCATGATCAGCATGGTGTCCACATCATCATCTTCCTCTTCCTCATCATCCTCATCCTTCTGCTTGGACTCCTGCAGTCTCTTCTGGAACTGCCACTCCAGCATTAGCTTCCGTAGACGGTCACTCTCCTCTGCAGTGCGGTCCACCTTGTTTTGCAGCTCATGGATCTCCTTACTCAGCATGTCCACAATGTGCATTTGCTGTTGCTTCTCCAGCTTCTCCCTGGCATCTCGTTTCCAGGGGTCTGGGGACAGACTATCGCCAGAAGACAGTTCTTCTTTACTGATGGTGATATACTGCAGGTCCCTGCGCTCAATCGTGCGGGGCTGCTGCTGGGGTTGCAGCTCCCGAATCACTGTTTCTTGGGGCCTCTGCAGCGTGGAAGGCTTTTCTGGTTTGGCCTGTGTGGCCAAAGGGGAGAAGGAAGCAGGGTTCAAGGACTGCGTGCGCATCTGCCCCAACTTCCGCTCCTGCTCCCTGCGCTTTCTCTCCCGTTCCTCCTCCAGGCGGGCCTTCTCTTTCTCATACCACCGCTGATGCTCTTCTCTCTTTTTCCGCTCTGCAGCAGCCACCTGAGCAGACTGGGCTCCTACCTGGTTGGCAGGAGGAGGTGGGAGGGGCAAGTCCACTGGGATGCCATCAAAATCACTGGTGTAGTGGACAGGAGGTGGAGGGGGTGGTGGAGGTAGGTCTGTTCGAATGGGCTGGGAGACAGCGATAGGGGTGGGCAGTACTGCTGCTGGGGTTTTCCAGCGTCCAGGACCACTTTTGGTGAGAGTGGAAGCAGGGGTGACTGACTTGGAGGAGTGGTTCAGGTGCTCTTGGCTGGATGTACTAGACTCCACTGAGGAGCTCTGATTGATCCACATATCACTATCACACTTGCGATCCATGCCAGCCTCTACTCGGTGCCGCTCAAGTTGGTAAACCTCCTCCCGAAGCTCTTCCTGGGACCGGGTAACACGCTAAGAGGAGAAAAGAGGAAACTGTCATCCTTCAGGGATTCAGAGACATTACCAAAATTCCATACATGTTTCATCTTCACAAAGACAAGACAGACTACAAAAATGGTGGATTGAATGTATAAGTAGAAACAGACTGCTTTCTGGTTCACCGTCCAAACAACACAGCTGAAAATTTGTCTACAAATGGAATAAAGATTTTGTCTATCTGATGATGATGCATACTATTGCTGGCACTGCCACTCTGGTGCTGGCAGGTAAAGGCATCTAGGGGGACCAGCCACACCCGACTTCCATAGATGAGTAAACCTAGTGGAAACCAAGCAAAGCAACAAAAACGCTTGTCATGTAATTCTAATTATTACACAGTACTCATGTGTACATCCCTGGCTCAACTCTGAATGTGCTCTATAGCTCAGGACTAGCTTCACTAGCTGTTCGATTGAGCCAAGCATGGAAGAGTAAGTCCCATGCATCTATAATGTTTCAGCTCCAATGTTACCAGAGAAAACAGGCAACAGCATTACTTTGATAAGCATAAAGTTTTTGAGTGCACATTAAAACAAGTATTTTCCACCCACAAGGCTAGTAATGAAGCCTGCAAGGTTACCACTTTTTTGTATATAGTTTGTATAGAAGCAGCTTATCCTTAAAAAAAAAAAAAACAAAAAAAACCACTGTGATATGTAAATCAACTGTCTTTATCTCACCTTGACAGTGAACAGAAATTGGAGATGTAAACCTGAAAAATAAACTGCTTCTTCTTTTCCTTTAAACAGTTATGAATTACCACGTAACCATACAGAAAAAGTACGACATTAGCTCCACTTAGGTACATTTTAACTTCGCACAAGTTCTTCATGATGGTGGCACCTAATCTACAGCCACACAGGAGTACCGTGAAGTTCCATGATACCTGTGGAACAGAGACTCTGTACCTGCTGCCTGATGTAGTCCTTGTCTGCTACTGGACAAGATGTGGTACCAGCAGGGAGGAGGAGGACATGTAGCTGCCAGCGAAGGTAAGGTCCACCCAGGAAAAGGCAGACTAGTTCCATGAACACATCAGAGGATGACTTTCTGCCTAAACAAGTTTCCTCTTACTCTGGTCAAGTCTCGTACAATCCTTTCTGCTCTCTGCCTGTCTTTTTCTCATCCTTTAAGGCTCAGCTCTAACCCCATGTCTACTTAAAAAGAAGTCTTCTGTGACCACTCTAATGAGGAACAGTGATTTTTGAGATTCCCACATCATGTACTCTCTAGGACACATATTTGTATGTCCTAAAGTGTTTCTCTCTTTAAGCACAATGCTGGCCTTTGCCGGTCACATCTGATAGTATTTCCCAGTTTAACTTAGAGCACTCACAGCCTAATGAGCCCTGTTTTCCTTCCAGACTCTAGCCATGCCTTCTAATGTCCCCACCTTTTCCTTCAGCCAGGAATGCTCTTCCACACAAACACCTGGGATGGAATCTAGAGAGGCCAGGTCCTTTGCACACTGAGACTCTCTGTGGTACCCACTTTTCAGCAGCTCTAAGAACATTATCTGTTTTCTGTACGTCCCGCTTCTCAGCCCTACTTCTAGATCCTCTAGGAGACAGAAGCCAGTATAAGCTTTCATTTTTCACTCCTAAAATCAGTGAGCCTTGCCTTCAACGCTGTAACTAAGCCTTATGTTAACCAAACATTAAGACAGCACAGAACTCCTTTTCTTAGGATGTTCTGTATTTAAGCCCATCTTTTTGCCTCAGACTTACACACACACACGACATGTGGTGATATATCTTTAATAACATTAATGTGGAATATCAAGAGTGAACCACAGAGCCAAGCCAGGTCAGGAGAGACAGCCCACACCTTTAATCCCAGCTTTAGGAATGTGGAAGAAAGAGGAAGTTAAGAGAGCTGGGCAGAGCAAGAGGAGAGGGTTTTCAGCCTTCCCAGACACTGCCCTTCTTTTTCAGCTCAGGACCAGAGGGCCTGCAGTTGGCCCGAGGAGTTGCCTGGGTGGCTGTGGTTGGTTTTTGATACTCCAGCTCCCCGCTCCCAACCCCTAAGGACAACCATACTTTAAAATCACCAGTTGTGTCTCAAAACTCACTCAGTCTTGAGCTGGCAAGATGGTCCAGTGGGTAAAGATGCTTGCTATCAAAGCCCAATGACCTGAGCTTGTCCCCAGAACCCATATGGTTGGGGAAAGAACTGACTCCTGAGAACTGTCCTGACTTCTGTCCATGTGTCCCATGCATTCACACACACACACTTAAAGACAAATAAGTTACTTTAAAAAAAAAAAAAAAAAAAAAGGCAGACAGCCATTACTGTCTTTATCCTGCAAATTAGTGTACCATACTTCTTTGAGAGATGAGAAAAGTTTCTAACCTGGATTGCAATACTGGAATGATTACTTTCTGTGTGCATATGTGGCTTTTCCTCATAATTTGGCCACTGGTTCTGAGGAGGAGCCATCCGATCCTGGGATTTTGAAGCTGGAAAGGTAAAATACTCTCTGGTATATGTCTGAGTAGGGATGGGATAGGCTTCAGGTCTAGGTGGAGGGGTCTGCTCCTGTAAAATGTAAAGAAAAAGAGCTAGTTAAAATTGTATGAGAGATTAGCTTAATACCAGTAATCTGTTTTACAATCTTAAAAAAAAAAATGTACATTAACTGCTGTGCTAAAAATTGAAAGTTTGATTCTACACTGTGAATAATGAGAACATTTTGAGCAGGGTATCAGACAACTCAACAGTCTACAAGTGAGAAAAGTTTTCAGCTTATTTCAGACCTCAGTGCAAAGGTTTCCAGTGGAGACAGATGTTATCTTTGCTGCTGTTCCAGAGGCATACGGATTCTTCCCTCCAGGGCTAGGAGGCTGATCTGTTGGAAACAGTCAAGAAAACCCAAGATTCACATTAAATAACACAGCAATATTCCTTCAAAGGTAGTATGTTGTAATATATTGTAGTAGTAGCCACATCACACACTGGCAAGAAGATGTCCAACACAGAGCCAGAGACAAAGATGTACAAGAAAGAAGCCAGTTCCTCACCCCCATCCCCATACCTCCTGCCACCACATCCCAGAACAGGACCATCTACAGAGCCAGGATATGACTCACATCTTTGGTAATGAGACATAAGATAATAGCTGAGGCCTTTTGAATTTGGGGCCTATATTAAATATCTCTCCATTCTCACTTGTCAACAACTCTTTAAAATGTAAAGACCTCAGCTTAACCTGGGAGCCTGACACTCTTTACCAGAGATATCAGCAATGCATTTTAATCTACAGTGGCCACGGAGTCTAGGGTTTTCCAAACAAAATTGAAATTTTATTTCTGTCAAAGAATAGTATACTTCTAGGTAGCCTGCCCCCCCCAAAAAAAATGGCAAATAATAAATAGCAAAGTACAATGTACCCCACTCACTTCTGGAAGTGACCAAGTACACTTAGAAAATGGTTCTTCTTACTTGCCACATTGGGGCTGGAACGGTGATCAGCTCTATTTTTCATCAGCCTGTCGTCACCAGGAAGTTTCTTTGGCTCACTGTACTCTGTCCAAGGCAGCTGAGGACTCTCTGGGGATCCATTTTGAGCTGAATTATTATAGAGCTCAAAACCTTCGCTCTTTGGTCTGGGTTTACCTGAGCCACGACGATCTGAAACTGAAATCAAAGAAGGATCATTCCTTCTTTGCTCCTTTTGTTGGCTCTAAGATTCTGCTTTGAATGTGCAGAAAAGCTCAAAGGATGCATCTAAAAACCTGTTCTTAGTATAATAGGGAGATTTTCATATATATTCTTTGTATAGCTTTAAAAAAACAAAAACAAGCAAGTAAGCAGAACAAGACAAAACCCAGGGTCTAACTGGATAGCATGGCTGGCCTGGAATCATTATAAAGATCAGGGTAGCCCCAAACTCACAGAAATCATGAGGCCTACACCTCCTGAATGCTGGAATTAAAGATGTGTGCCATCACAAATGGCTTTATATAAAAATTTCAAATGCTTTAAAATATATTGTGATTAGAAAATGTTTCATTTAATTGGTGTATATGTATGACAGAAATTGACATTATTTTCTCAACAACTGAACTGTACTTTGTAAATAAAGTAACTATTTTTAGAGTAATGTTCAAAAAGTCCCCAAAGGTAAATACACTTCTCTCATTTGATAACAGATAAATTAATATCCATCAAAGTCATGGTATCCCAAGCTGTCATCTGCTGTGATTGTCCACTCCTTGTCTACAGTTCTGTCTTCTCATCTTCTCATCTGCTCACCTGGGACTGATTTATTACCCATTTCCCTCTGATTTTGTCAGGATCCCTCACTGTCTCTCTTCTCTGCTATAGTACATGGGATTCTAGGCTGTCAGACACCTTTCTTGTTGTTGATATTATACACTAAGAGGTCAGGTGCTGGGATGTGTAGGTTCCAAAGCTGACTTAGAAAAGAAGGCTAACAAGATGATACTTAACAGACAGTGGATACATTTAGTAAACTCTAAGGGTCAATAATTGATCACAGAAGAATAAGAGTTACCATTTTTTTTTTCATCTGTAGTTTCTAAATAATTTTTTAGGAAGCCTTAAATTTATATTGATTTTTTTACCTAAGGATTTTAATAAAGCTGAAAGATCAGTTCCCACAAATAAATTACTTTATTGAAATAACTGAATTTCCTCTGAATAGAAGTATGGCAACATAACCATGCCTTTTCAGCACAGGCAGAACTAAAGAACCACTGAAATAAACACGCAGACACATAAAGTTCCTATCTTTATGTTCTCATCATACCTATCAAAATTCAAAATGTATTCATTTCAGTGGTGGTGGACAGAGCATTTACCTACTCTGTACATTATCTGGGGAGTTCAAAAGGCTGAGGATATATCTCTTAAGAACCAGGGGAACCTGTGTGATCCAAAGTGTGGGCTTTAGGCTGGCTGGTATCCACCTGAATCCTAAACTAGTGGTATTTCTCAGCACCTTTTACTCTTTCACGACTTTTTTCTTTAAGAACTGGGCAGTAACAGTCCCAGCAGCTACAACATAGGATGTCTGATAACTGCCTTTGTACAAACAATGTATTTTATCTGTATGAGCGCTTTGCCGGCATGTGTGTACACGTGCATGTGTGACTGGTATCCAAAACGTCAGAGGGGGATATCGACCCCTGAAACTGGAGTAGCAGACAGTTGTTAAAATGACATGTGAGTGCTGGGAACTGAACCCAGGAGCTCTGCAAGAGAGGTGGGTACTAAAACACTGAGCCCCCCTCACTAACCCCAATGTCTGATGACTTGTAAGAGAAGTCATACTAAACTGAAGAATCAGTACAGGACAGCTATCCTGGCTTGCATCACTAGTGCTTACTTCTCTGCATCATGGGGGATGGCTGGTTAAGGAGGGTGGCCAGGCCGTGATAGATCGCGCCTTGCTTTGCAACTTCAAGCGTGACCACGGAACTGGTTCTTGTCATGAGTTCTGCAGCCCTATGAAGAAAAGATAGACTATAAGAAAACTGAGAGCTCACTGTCACAGGAGAGCCTGTGCTCAAACATTCGTGCCCAATAGCTGTTCGGGGAAATAAATAAGTTTGGCTTATTTGTGTATATATATATATATATATATATATATATATATTCACTTAAATATTCTAGGCTAAAATATATATTTATGAGTGAACAGAAAAATGATATTCATGTACTCTAAAAATTTTAGAAATGAAGTAAAAGTAAAGGTGAGTGACAGCATGAAGCTTTTCAGTACTACGTTTTGAACTCCAACTTCAAAATTAAATGTAAAATATCACTTCACTAAGACTAAAGCCCTAAACTAGCCAACTAGTTATACCTTTCCTGAGAAAGTCCAACTAGACTCCGTCCATCCACACTGAGGAGCTGGTCACCAGCAGCTAGACGTCCATCCTTAGCCACCAGAAAGATGCAAGCATAGGAAAAAAAGAAAGGTCGTTGTCAGTACACAACAGCATCCTTCACACCACACAGCATCCACAGCTAGAAGCATGTGCACAGTATTTCACAACACCAAAGTATATAATAACCTTCAATTTTTTCCTTTAAAACAAATACTGACCACATCAGCAGCACCTCCTTTCACAACGGACTTAACGTAGATTCCCAGTTTATCCTGGCCAGCACCCTATGAAAAACAAGAGCAACACAGTGAAATCACACTGTAGGAGATGAACAACAGCCTGGTATATACACAGGGTAACTTGACAAGTGCCTAGGCCTCATTTTACACAAAAACCACAACTATAAAAGCTGTACTAATAGAACATACTTTTTGACAAAAACTAAAGAAAGTAGTTAGGAATGTTTCTATTTTATGGTTCCAAGTTTTGAAGAATAGTACTCCTGTAAGATCAGTCAATTCATGGACAATGTAATGAAAAAACATCCTTAAACTTGGAATACTCAAAAAGACAGTTTATAAACAGTCTAAACGGCTACAAACCCAAGGGGATGAGACACTCTTCAAGTGACTGACTTTTAACCAGATCAGGGCTGTGGTCCTGTTACAGTGCAGTGAGGGTACCTTCTCTATGCTCACTCTTTTCAAATATACATTGTAAATGTCAAGACAGAAGAGAACATCTTGCAGTAACAAGGGGATTGGTTAAGTAAAAAAAAAAGTATGATCCAGAAAATACTGTAACTCTTGAATAACTAAAGATTCAAACATAAATACATAGAATTCTTATGAAAAAACTAATGGAATCTTCAAGGTATCAAAATAGTTTCAAGATCAATATTCTGTTTAGAGATCATAATATCAACAGATCAGCTCTGGATCATTCAATGGAACTTTAAACAAAGCAGCTGTGTGCATAAAAATTTACTTGGCTATCAGTGAAAGCACCACAGCTGAGCATATATACTTTTGGACCAATAATATACATTCACCATAATAGCCTGAGATATTACATCATACAAGAAAAAAATAAGTATCATTAAAAAGTGATCTCAATAAGTTAAGATAGTTTTTTTTAAAGTAATAATCTGGAAGATGTCATCTTTATCTGCAAATGATCTGCATTTCTCTTATTAGCTAACAAGTTAGCTTACAGGTTCTGCTGCTGAGACCTGGTTCCTTTTCCCTGCAGTAGAGAAGAGGATGCAGGCATTAGCTATGCACAGCAGCCACAATAACACTGCTGGGATGGCTGGCAGTGCCACAGCAAATTACAGGTAAAACACACAACGGGAGTTCTCGAGGAGATCAGGGGACGGAGAACAATCTAAAGGAAGATAGTAAAGGAAAGCCATAAACCTAACTTAAAAATGTAACTGGAGGGGGTAACAACAGATCTGATAAGAAATGGGCTAAAAGATTAAGCAGGGAAGGAAGAGGAAATGGGCGAGAGATAGGTATGAGTTAAACAAAACTAAGGATATATGAAAAAGTCTTAGGGAAATTTGTAAGTTAGAAAGCTAACAACATATGATGGGAAAGGTGAACAGAGGTCCTCTGCATGAGTGGACAATGCCATTCTAGAAGACACGGGTTAAATGAAGACTGCAGGCCAGGCATGGGAAACCTCCTACATGCTGTTGGCCAAGGAGGGTCCAGAAGTCTCCAACAACACAGGCTATTGACAGTGCTCTTAGCTGCCCATCATAACTACATGGTCAGAACCTACTGCTAAAAGTACCAAAAATTTTGGCTGCAGGACATAAAAATCAATCTCAAACTAAAAGGAGAAGTTTGTTCTTTGCTGGCTAACTTTCATAGTGTCAGAAGGTACAATGCAGGCTTCTGGGGAAAAAAGATGCCAATTGTCTTATTTAGTGCTGGACCCTGCTTGCTAGAATACCAATCTGAAGAGTAAGATGCACCAAATGCAGCAATGGTGACATGCTGGTGACCAAGGCAACAAAGTTCTTCCTGACTATATTTGCGGTCTATTCCACAGAGGGAATTTAGTGACTAGTGCTATAATCTTGGTCAAAAGTCCATGGCTGGGAGTTCATGGGGAAGCTACTATTGTTATTTTACTTAATGGTTGTGTTGTCCATTTGCCTTCTAAATACTTGTTTATATCCATAGATTTCTTACTCTCAATCTTGGTGAAGAAGCTTCTTTAAATAGGGGGCAGTATAGTAGTAGTCAGTGAAAAGATTTGTAACTACTACTGGTCAAAATGCTGAGAATAAGTGATGGAGTGGTCAGCCCCAAATGTTTTCCAAACCCTCTCCTTCCCAAGCAAAGTTCAAGAAACATTGTAGAAGAGAAAGCAAAAAATAAAAATAAGTAAATAAAAAAATAAAAGAGCTGGAGGATGGAGGAGGATGGGAAATGCTGGCCTCTGGGTGTGATGTGGCTATTGCATTCATGAGCTCACAGCAGCTGCAGTTACCTGAGCAAGTTGAAGTCAGCCAAAATTCCAGCATGTGTGGAGAACTTACAAGGCCTCACTCTCAAGTAAGGAGCTATTTGCAGTTGACAACTGCTGACAAAAATCATTCTTTGGGGTATGGTCACTAGTAGATTTCCCATGTCTCAGTGAATGGCTGCACATACTGTATGCAAATATGGGTAGCACTAACAGGGCTTAATAGGACGGACAGACAGACAGACAGACAGACAAAGACAGACACAGACACAGACACAGACACAGACACACAGACACACACAGACACACACACACACACACACACACACACGACTGGCATGGTGGTGCAATTTTTAATCCTAGCACTCAGAAAGCAGAGACAGGTGGACTTCTATAAATTCAAGGCTAATAGCTTTACATAGCAAATCTCAGACCAGTCAAGGCTATGGAGTCAAGAGGGGATAAATGTTTGAGGGGAACCCAGGGGGAGTTGGAGGAAGATAGTAGGGTGGATGTGATTATATTTTACAATATACATGTATGAAATTGTCAAACAAAAAGCTGTCCTAATCGCTTTGGACATGTGTTCTGGTGTGATTTGCCTACAATAACTCAACAACCAAATCCTCCTTTATCTCCTTCTCAAGAACAACATGACTGATTCCCTTCTGGCTAGGATCCTAGTCTAAATCCCCCTCTCTCAACTTTTTTAAGCTCAGAAGCTACTTCAATGTGTCTGCCTCCTACTTAAGTGACAGAAAAGCAATGCTTACTAAACATCAGAGCAGCACTACTAGTGGTGTGAACAAGAGCCTGAGTATGTCTCTGCATTGCAGTTTTTGGTAATGCAACACAGATCTTACAATTTATTTAACTCTTTATTTCTAATTACATGTATGTGTATTTTTTTTGGAGTATGGATTTGTGCACACAAGTGTAGCACCCACCAAGACTAGAGGCTTCTGGAGCTAGAGTTACAAGTGACTGTGAGCCACCTTATATGAATGTGGGAACTAAACTTACGGTCTCTGCAAGAGCAGTACATGTTTGTAACTACTGAGTCACTGTTCTTGCCCCTGACCTTACTATTTGAATGGTAAACATTTATCCTTTCAATAAAAACCATCTACTGTCATCTCTGGTAAGAGTAACATTTATCAATAATAATAATAATAAATATATTTTAGGAGCAACTGCCATAAACAATAGCAAGTATATATTTTAGAACAATAAATAGATCATGTATCATTCTGGTATGTTTCAGAAAATTATTAACAAACCCTACAATAATCTTCCATTTATTTGGATAAACTACAGAGAGAACACCTTTTAGGATCATGGAATGGACTGACCTGAAATGAAAGCAGCTTGCCTGCCTTTCCCTGTACACACTTTGCTGCTATCTGGAGATCAATGCCACTGCGGTTGCTTCCTGCAGAAATGTCCTAATCATTTAATCATTTCTTCAGTAATCATACTCTTGAGGTAACTGCTAGGCTCCTTAGTTCATAGCTACTCTACATTCTAGACACCTATTACATAAGCTTACATTGTAGACTCAACAGGAACTACAAGTAGTTATTTAAATAACCTCAAATCATGGCTATTTCAAGTTAGGTAATTTAACACACATACATACATGTACAATGTGAAATTTTAATAAGCATAAATTTAAATATCTGAGCAAAACTGATCATGTGATAAGTATTTAATGATATTGTTATAAGTCTTACACTAGGCACAAACACATCTTCAGTGTCATTGTGGCAAAGTGGGGAAATGCTTCTGATGGTGCTTGCCCATCTGTTCATGCTCCACACTCCACCTAACTAGAAAAATTACCTCTTCTAAAGAACATGAGAAACCCGCACCACACCACACCACATCAGATATCACTGTCTGTCTGATATCTGCAAAGCATACACCTTCTCCTTCCTGAATGCATGTCCAGGTACTGACCTCCCAGCTGCACTCTGGGCTCTGCTATAAACTTCGACCATTCAGTTAGACTTCCTACTAGCCACCATCTGTCCTCCCAGAAGTGATAACAATCTTTTCCTCACCTGTATTCATATGAGATTTTTTGTTCCCCTGAGGAAGGCAGTTATAATGGCCTGCTTTACAGCTATTTGTATAAGTGAGAGGGCCCCTTTTGTTCAATCCACCTTTTCCAACCCACCTGCAGCCCATAATGAGCCACCCAACTTTTTTCCTAGAAAAATTGTCATATGTTGCACCACAAAAATTCCTTACCATTTTTAGAGTTCTCACTACTTCATCTGAATAGAAACAGCACCGTGTTAAAGGGTTTAAAGAACTATGAACAGTTCAATTCTGGGGGCTGGAGAAATGGCTCAGTGGTTAAGTACCCTAACTGTTCTTGCAGAGAAGCCTGATTTATCCCCAGCATCTAGAGTGGCTCACAGTCATCTGTAACTTAAGTTCCAGGGGATATGACGTCCTCTTCTGACCTTGTTGGGCACCAGGTATGCATGTGATACATATATACATATATGTAGAAAACGTGTTCATACATGTAAAATAACATAGACACATGTAAAAAGAAAATCTGAGCCATTTAACTACTTACACCTTATTTCTAAACAATAATGCACAATCTACTTCAGCCTATAAGACCAAATTCAAAATTTATTACCACTAGGTAGCAGCTCCTATTTTATAGACATACAGTAACTACAGTTTATTTTATGGTAGTTCTACTAATTTTTTAAGAAAGAAAGAATACTGTCTAGAAGTTATCTCTTCTTTGACAATGTATGTCAGTATATGGCACTTCAGCCACTGAAGGTTATATGCATAGCCTATTGAAGCCAACAGAAGATCACAAAGCAAGAGCTTAGGTACCAAATGGTGGTGAACTGTGTGCAGCCCTGCTGTCCAATACCACAGTCACTAGGCCACATCTGACTACATAGTTCTTAAAAATGAGTATCTTGACTTCAAAGGCATAGCATGAAAACAGAATGAAAAACACCTTATTAATCATTCCTATACTAACTATGTATTAAAGTAGCATTTAAAAAATATCAAATTAATTTAAAAATAGCTAAGAGAAAATTTTAAATTACCTGTGTGAAGCATATTTTTGAACAGCACTGCTTAAGAATTAAGGAATTTTTTGGTGTGTCCAGTAAGGCAGGGATCTGGACACCTACTTACACCTGAGGAACTCAATACTCTAATCTTAAAGCTACACCTCACAGATAGATGGAAAAGAAGGGTAAGGGAAGCTGGGACCAGAGGGGACAAAAGAGGGGCAACTATCTGAATTTCACCCATAAAAGGTTAGAAAAGAATGTAACAAAAATAAATAAATAAATCATGTCAGAAAACAGAAGGGCGCTGTCACTCCGACAACACACACAGACTAGAGAGAGACACACTACTCACCTATTGGCTGCTTTAGCCTCTGGTGAGAAGTGCAGGTCCAGAAAGAAAGTTGTCCCTCGGTTCTCCTAACTCAGAAGCTTGAAAGGTGCAGCCAGTCCCCTTCTCAGTGGGGAGGCACTAACTACCACAAGGAGCCTGTTCTCCAGACAGCTTGGCTGCCAACTGAGTGTGTGGGAGTATGCCTCAGTAACAGCATAGAAAACATCATTAAGCACAACCCCAAAGGGAGGGGGGGAAAAAAACAGAGGAAGAGGTGTCTGCCAAGGAACATAGGGCTTAGTCCATTGTTCTGGGGTGGAGAGCTGGCCTAGACTCCCCAGCTGGAGCACAAAACAATGTGGGATGGATGACCTAAGAGCCTGGAGCAGCCCAGAGGAAACTCCCTGACAGAAACACTGCAGGTAAGCTGTTTACTCACCAGCAGTTCCCTCTCACCTTTTAGCTGCTTTCCCAAAGCAACTATCAAAGCCCAGAAAGGGTTTTAAAAACACTCTAAACAGCTGTTCTACCAAATACCTTAATTTTAAAATTGGTTCTAAAATGCTTTCTTCACATAAATTTCACCTGCAGCAATTCTCAAAATAGGTAAGTTACTCTAACAGATACAGTAGTAAACAAAGTAGTCAAGTTCTAAACTCAGCTGTGTTCATTTGCCTTTTACATTGATACAAAACAACAAAAAGTGATCACAGCATCATCTTTTCTCTATGAAACAAATGTGATGAGCCAGCAGGAGTTTCTGAAATGGGATTCACAGACAGGATATAGTTGGCCCACAACCCTCTGAAGATGGATTCAGTGTGGGAGTGGGTATTTCAATAGAAGAGACTGTGTAGAACATTTTAGAGTTTCAAAGTTGAGAGCCCCCAGAAGCTGCCTAAGGTGTCACTGACTGTGACTGCACAGAATAAATACTCCTGGATCCCTAGACTTTAAATGAGGGTGAGATGTGAAGAGGTGCTATTTTGCTTCTGTGTAACCACACAGTAAAAAAAAAAAAAAATGGTTCCTTAGAGAAATAACAATTATGTTATTGCATTAATACTCCAATTGAATTCAGTATTTCAGTCAATTCCAAAATTAAGTACTTGGGTAATAATAATCCTATGAAAAAAGTTACCGTCTTAGGTAATTCACTATTTTCTTTCAGCAAAAACATACATAATACTGTTCCAAACTCATAAACTACAGCCACGAGAGATATTGTGACATTTCAGGAGAAAGTTATGTCTTGAATTTCTGTGGAAGACCTTTCCTTCCTTTATTTTTTCAAAAGACTTTTTCATTTGTATTAACATATGTGTGTGTGTGTGTGTGTGTGTGTGTGTGTGTGTGTGTGTGTGTGAGCGTGTGCATGTGTGCGCACACTAGCAGAATCCTAGACACAGTTAAGCAGCTGTGAGTTGTCTGACCTGGGCACTAGGATCAGAAGTGGAGTTCTCTGGAAAAGCATCTGTGCTCTTAGTCTTGAGCCGTCTCTCCAGCGAGGCTTGAGCTCACTTCTTTAACCAGAGCTGCCTTTCCCACCAAGGGTTACACAGGTCCATTAAGAATACAATGGGAAAGTCTCACATGCTTCAAGGACTTAAATTAGAGTCTATGTAAAGAACTTGTTCCTCAAGAGAGAAGGTGGTTATTAACAGACACTGCTCTCACTTTTTTAAAGTATAGAAATCTTATGGTTTAAGCTAAGATTTAAATAACTTAAAACTCAGTAGTTAGTCTTAAAGAACTATAACATCTTTAAGGCACTAACTAACCATTTATTTCTAGATAAAATATTGTAATATACAGTAAATACTCTATAAATCAACATTTTTATGTTCTTAAAAAACAATACCACAACAAAAGGCTATGAAGAAGGCCTACTCTGTACTACCAATATAGCCAGAAGAAAGTTTTTATGAGTATCTGACTATGTGCTCTTGAAATTACACAGCAGCAGTTACTATTTAAAGCAATTTTTACCATATTATAACCAGTAGTGTTAAAAAACATGTTTTTTTAAAAAAATAAAAATCGTAAGAATTCCATATTTTATGAACCTTAAGTATTTGCAACATAAACAGAGAAAAACAACTATCTGGATGTGTAATTATAAGCTACATTATAAGGTTCATTCTTCATGAGCAAGTTAATTATTAACAGGTTTAAACAAGTTGTAGTGGAAGAGAAAGCGCATTCTTTAAAGATCATAGTTTGCACAAGAACATTAAGGACAACACCCTGAAGAAACTCACCACTGATTCCATCCTTCCAACAACAGAGAACCACATTTTTATCTCTAGGACAACAGTCTTGAGCTGGAGACCAGTTGTCTACTTCTCTCAGTTTCAACAGCAACCAACACAGCTGGCTTTTCGAGAATGAGTTGCCACAATGCTGAGCTGGATGCTGTGACACTGTGTGGCATTTATCAACATGAGCTGGAACCAATGCAATACTCAAGATTCTTATGCAACCAGGCCACTCTGATTGTCATTCCCTTTGTTCTTCATTAAACTTTAAAGGGTTATAAAAATGAAGGAATTGTTTGTATTTTAAAAATCCAAATTAAACAGGAAGCGTCGGAATCGTGTTGTCTCACAGATGAGTAAGAAGTAGCATGCTGAACTCTCCAAAAGCAACGTCTTAGAAATAAACTGCAAACCCACACTGCTTCCAAATCATCTGGATTTCATAAAGTTTAACCACCATGTGGAAGGCAAGGAAAAGAACTCACTATCAAAACAAGGCTCAGGGTTACAGCGGCAGAGTCATACGCCAATTAGAAAAGGAAAACGGCCCGGCCCGGGGTAAACACACAGACTTGCAGCAAACAACAGAAGCACAGACACAGGAAGGCATTCAGGGTGACAGGAAAACACAGCAGAGATGGATGGGTGTAAGTAGCTGCTACCAGTGTTTTCCATGGTTTTCTGCTCAGTCAGGAGGAAAGACAACTGTCACTAATTTTAAAGGCACAGGAACAGGCCTGCAAAAGTAGACCTGCCTCCAGTGACACAGGCAGGGTAATCAGTAGAGTAGTGCAGTATTGCTTGAAGAGCCCACCAAACCAAGAGAGCAAGGGCTCAGCAGGAGACAGGGCTGACCATCCTTACTTGTACCGTGTCTCAATAGCCATCTACCTCACATCCAAAAGGTGCTCTGAAATCTTAATGGTAAGTTACTCCATCACTGTTTGCTATAGAGACCATAGACTTCTCACCTGTACTATCCTGTCCTGACAGCTTGTACACCCAAGGGGATGTGTTTTCTTTTGCTGAACCTTCCTTCCCATACCATAAACATGACAAATAAGAGTATGGAAATGTACACAGTGAACAGCTATTCATCTGTCTCACTCAAAAAACAAGTGCTAATATACTATTTCATATATTAAAAATGGCACTGTGCAGTTGACAGAAAAATTTTAATTATTTCCTTCAGAGTGCCCATATACCAATTCTTAAATTTCATCTTTGGCTCTAACTTCTTGGCTTTTTGGTTGTTTGTTTGTTTTTCAAGTCAGAGTTTCTCTGTGTAACCTGACTGTCCTAAAATTCATTCTGCAAATAAGGCTGGCCTTGAACTCAGGGATCACTGTCTCTGCCTCCCAAGTGATGGAATTAAAGATGTGCACCACCAAGCCTGGCCCCCTCTGGCTCTAGTGTTTTGGGCTCCATTATTCAACCCACTGCTAGAAAACACAATCATCTATATCTACCAGGCTCCCAAATTCTCCTGAACTCACAATTTCCCCTCCACCAACTTCTGCACAGGTTCCCTTTCTTGGCAGCTCCGCCTAAAGGACCCAGCTGCTCAAGTCAGAACCAAGATTCTCTTGTGTATCCCCCTCTGACCTATTGACTCATCTCACCCCATCTGAACACTGCCACTCAACAGTTATGTGCCAGCACTGACCATGGCCAGAAACTACCAACCCTTCACCAAGGAAGGAGGGAAACAAGTTCCCTCACAGGGGTTTGGCCTCAGTATACTTGTATTTCTATCATTGGTTACCGTATGCCACTCCAGCTACTAGGACCTCTCACTGGGAAATGAGTACAGACAAGTACTCATTTAGTGTATTGATAATTAATTTAACAAATGGTTCATTGTGCTGGTTAGTTTTATCAACTTCACAAACTAGTCACTTGGGAAGAGAAAACTTAAATTTAGGAATTGTCTCTCTGAAACTGGCCTATAGGTATTTCTGTGGGGGATTTTCCTGGTTAATTTCCTAGTTACTTTTCTCCTGCTATAACACAAGTACCTGTTAAAAACATCTCATGGTTTGAGAGGATTAAGTCCACCATGGCTGAGAGGTATTATAATGGTGTAGAGATAAGTTGTAGGATCTTTGCTTAGGGACAGCCTGGGGTGAGTACACATACAGGCTCCTTCTGTCCAAGGTTCCGGGCCCTTCTGCTCAGCATGCCCACCAAGTCTCAGACAGCACTGCCTTTTCCTCCTTCCAAACCCCTCATTTTGTTCTGTTGCCAACAGGGCAATGAGACTCCTCTGTCTGCCAGCCCCCACCTAACACTGAACAACACAGCTCTCCCTACCAAAGCTGGCTCTCCATGCAGATGCAACTATTCTAACATGGTACACACAACACTGGCCATTCTTCCCTGGTTGTGTCCTCATTTCTATCCTTAACATAACTCTGTTGAGCCGTTTTACTAATTTCTTAATTCCAAGGACCAGCTAAAATTCCACAATGCTAGGATGACTATTTTCATGTTCATACTTATTTCTTAATTTTTAAAAAGTTTAAATATAGTTTCACAGTTGACAATTTAGTGTATTGATAATTAATTTAACAAATGGTTCATTGTGCTGGTTAGTTTTATCAACTTCACAAACGAGTCACTTGAGAAGAGAAAACTTCAATTTAGGAATTGTCTCTCTGAAACTGGCCTATAGGTATTTCTGTGGGGGATTTTCCTGGTTAATACAAGAGCCTCAGCCCACTGAGGGCAGTACCACCCTAGGCAGATGGTTTTGGGTTACATAAGAAAACAAACTGAGCAAGCACTGAAAAGAAAGCAGTAAGCAGGGTTCCTCCATGGTACCCACTTCAGTTCTTGCCTCTGGGTTCCTGCCCTGGCCTCCCTTGATGATAGACTGTAACCTGTAAATGAAATAAAGTTCCCTGCAAGTTGGTGTTGGGGTTTATGGCAGCAACAGAAAAGAAACTAGGATACGTATGCTTTACAAGTAAAAATAAACAAGAAATAAGCTCTTTTTTTTTTTTATTAACAAATACTTTTGTCTGCCGTAAACCAGGGGCTGACTTAGAGAACACCAGTAGAGAGAAAAACGTTAGTTGGTTAATAGAGACAAGGAAAGCCGATTCCTAAGGATCACATTCCACTTGTGTGAAGCACTAGAGAAGAAATCACAGAAGGACCTGCCTCGGCACAAAGACAAGCACAGGACAGGTGTGCTGCTAGGAAAATGCTGGCAAGGCAGACCCATAAACCTAATGCTTTAGGTTTTTTGCTGTTTTGTTTTTTAAGACAGGAGTGCGCCTATGCATCCCACACTGGTCTAGAACTCCAACTTCGTGCCTTTGCCTGCTGGGATTACAGGCATGTGCCCAAGTGTCTAGTTTTGAAAATGAGTGTGAAGGGCCAAGATCCAAGAAGGAATGATATACATTAAGAATCCCATATTAGCTTTCCGCGCTGCCCTGGGACGGGTCCATACGGCGTTGTTCTTGATTCCCATCGTAACTTAAAGGGAAACTTAACACAATGTCCGGAGGCCTTGATGTCCTGCAGATGAAAGAGGAGGATGTCCTCAAATTCCTTGCTGCAGGAACCCACTTAGGTGGCACTAACCTTGACTTTCAGATGGAGCAGTACATCTACAAAAGGAAAAGTGATGGTATCTACATCATAAATCTGAAGAGGACCTGGGAGAAGC
>PVIH01015642.1:0-48800 GCA_004025045.1 Sigmodon hispidus | reverse complement strand
AATACTCTAGAGAAAGGAAATACAAACAAGTTACCACCAAAAATGGCAGGAAATATGAATCAATGGTCACTAATTTCCCTTAATATCAATGGACTCAACTCTCCTATAAAACGTCACACCCTAACAAGATGGATACAACAACAGAAGCCATCCTTCTGTTGCCTACAAGAAACACACCTCAACTGCAAAGACAGACACATGCTTAGAATAAAGGGTTGGGAAAAGATATTCCAGTCAAATGGTTCTAAGAAACAAGCAGGGGTTGCAATCCTAATATCTAACAAAGTAGACTTTAAGCTAAAAGCAATAAAAAGGGACCAAGAGGGTCACTACTTATTCATCACAGGAAAAATTAGTCAAGAGGAGATGACATATTTTATATAATGTTGTATGTGGTTTGTCAAAATTTTGTTGAAAATTTTCACATCAATATTCATGATGGAAATTGATCTGTAATTCTCCTTCTTTGTTGTGTCTTTGATTGGCTTAGGTATTAGGGTAATTGTGGCCTCATAACAGGAATTGGGCAATATTCCTTCAGTTTCTACTGTGTGAAATAGTTTTAGGCTTAACAGTAGTAATTTTTCTTTGAATGTCTGGTAGAATTTGCCACTGAAACCATCTGAACCATGGCTTTTATTTTTGGGGAGGTTTTTAATGACAGCTTCAATTTCCTTAAGGGTTATAGGCTTCTTTAAGTAATTAATCTGATCTTCGTTTAATTTTGGTAGATGGTACCTGTCCAGAAAGCTGTCCATTACTTCTAGGTTTTGCATTTTTGTGGAATACAGATTTTCAAAGTATGATCTGACAATTCTCTGGATTTCCTGGGGGTCTGATGTTATGTCTCCCTTTTCATTTCTGATTTTGTTGATTTGAACACACTCTCTCTGTGTTTTTTGATTAGTTTGGCTAAGGGCTTATCTATCTTGTTAACTTTCTCAAAGAACCAACTCTTAGATTCATTGATTCTTTATATTGTTTTTTTGTTTCACTTGTATTGATTTCAGCTCTAAATTTGATTATTTCCTGCCATCTACTCCTTCTAGGTGAGTTTGCATTTCATTGTTCTAAGGTTTTCAGCTGAGCTGTTAGGTCTCTAGTGTGAGATTTCTCTAGGTTTTTCATATAGGCACATAGCGCTATGAATTTTCCTCTTAAGACTGCTTTCATGTGTCCCCCAAGTCTGGATACATTGTGGATACATTTTCATTAAATTCTAGGAAGACTGATTTCTTTCTTAGTTTCTTCCTTGACCCAGACATGGTTCATCTGAGTGATGTTTTGTTTCCGTGAGTTGGTAGGCTTTTTTAAATTTTTGATATTGTTGATCTCTAAATTTAGGTCCTGGTGGTCTGATACGTTACAAGGGATTATTTCCATTTTTTGTATCTGTTGATATTTGCTTTATGAACAATTATGTTGTCAATTTTGGATAAAGTTCCATGAGGAGCTGAGAAATATGTACATTCCTTTGCATTTGGGTGGAAGCTTCTGTAGATATCTATTAAATCCATTTGCATCATAACCTCTTTTAGACTCCTTATTTCTTTGTTGAGTCTCTGTCTTGTTGACCTTTCCATGGTTGAAAGTGGGTTATTGAATTCTCCCACTATTAGTGTGTAAGAATTGATGTGGGATTAGAGCTTCAGCAGTGTTTCTTTTACATAAGTTGGTGCCCTTATATTAGGGGCATAAGTATTCAGGATTGAAATCTCCTCTTGACCAATTTTTTCTGTGATGAATAAGCAATGACCATCTTGGTCACTTTTAATTGCTTTTACCTTAAAGTCTACTTTGTTAGATATTAAGATTGCAACCCCCGCTTGTTTCTTAGGACCATTTGACTGGAAAATCTTTTCCCAACCCTTTATTCTAAGCATGTGTCTGTCTTTGCAGTTGAGGTGTGTTTCTTGTAGGCAACAGAAGGATGGCTTCTTTTGTTGTATCCATCTTGTTAGTGTGTGACGTTTTATAGGAGAGTTGAGTCCATTGATATTAAGGAATATTAGTGACCATTGACTGATATTTTCTGCCATTTTTGGTGGTAACTTGTTTATATTTCCTTTCTCTGGAGTATTCTTCTGTGGAATTATTGATTGTTTGTGATTTCATGGATGTATCTGGGGTCCTTAGGTTGGAGTTTTCCCTCTAATACTCTCTGTATTGTTGGATTGGTAGATAGATATTGTTTCAGTCTGACTTTGTCATGAAATATCCTGTTTACTCTGTCTATGGAGATTGATAATTTTGCAGGGTATAGTATTCTAGTTTGGCAGTCATGCTCTGTTAGCATCTATATAACTTCTGACCAAGCCCTTCTAGTTTTCATCGTTTCCATTGAATAGTCAGGTGTTATTCTGATGGGTCTGCCTTTATATGTAAGTTGGCCCTTTTCTTTTGCAGCTCTTAAAATTTTTTCTTTGTTCTATATGTTTTGTGGCTTGATTATAATGTGGTGTGCTGACTTTTTGGGGGGTCATATCTTTTTGTTGTTTTGCAAGGTTCTTTTATTTTTATAGGCAATTCCTTCTTCAGGTTAGGGATGTTTTCTTCTATTATTTTATTGAAAACATTTTCTGTGCCTTTCAGCTGGTATTCTTCTTTTCTCTATGTCTATTATTCTCCAGTTAGGTCTTTTCATGGTGTCCCAGATTTCCTGAACATTTTGAGTTATGGCTTTTTTGGTTTTAGTATTTTTTTTGACTGATATATCTATTTGAGCTACTGAGTCTTCCACTTCAGAGATTCTATCTTCCATCTCTTGAACTCTGTTTGTTACGCTTGTACCTGTCATTCCAACTTTTTTCTTTAGGTTTTCTATTTCCATCTTTGCCTCCTTTTTTGCCTTTTTTATTGCTTCTTATTCAGTTTTTAGTTTTTGGCATGTTTCTTTCGTTTTTTGGTTTACTTTTTCTTGGTTTTCTTTCATAGATTTGTTCAACTCTTCCATTTTTTTGTATTTTCTTCTATTTCTTTAAGGCAATTTTTCATATTTTCTTTAAGAGCTTCAATGATCATCATAAAGCAATTTTTGTGTTGCTTCCTTCTTTTTCCTTTTCATTGGTCAATTCAAATCTTGTAGTTGTAGGACCGCCACTTTCTTCTGGAGTTACCTTGTTGTTCTTTATATTATTATGTATATTTTTGCACTGGTGTCTGCCCATGGCTTCAGTGGTTCATGATTAGGTGGTTACTGGTCAGTTGTGGCACATGGGCTTGTTTGTCTTCTGTCACCTCTGAACAGAAGGTCAGCTCAATCTCTACCTCTGCTGTGGGCAGAGGACTGAATTTTAAGTCTTCAATTCTTCTCTGTTTGAGCAGTTGGAGGCAGGGTGGCCATGCAAGTTCCCTTAGCAGCAGCTGGGGGATTTCTGACAGCCAAAGTTTATCTCTGTCTGCTACAGAGTGTGTGGGGATATGCTCTACAGACAGCACCTGGTCCCGGAACTGGAACCGGACCAGTCAAAATTTTCCCTGGCATGGATTAGGGTGCTGGGTCCTGCTGAACCCACCTCACCATTGGGTAGAGTCTAAGTCTGTCTTTCAGAGTCCTCAGTCCTTCTCTGTTTGCTCAGTTGGAGGCAGGTGGCTGTGCAAATTCCCTCAGCAGCAGCTGGGGGACCCTGGCAGTCAGAGTTTATCTCTGTTTGCTACAATGTGTGTGTGGACATGTTCCACAGACAGCACCTGGTCCTGGAACCGGAACCCGACCAGAATACAAATTTTCTCTGGCAGGGATTCAGGTGTTGGGATCTGCTGAACCCACCTCACCTTTGGGCGGAGTCTGAATCTGTTTTTCAGTGTCCTCAGTCCTTCTCTGTTTGCTCAGTTGGAGACTGGTGGCCTAGCAAATTCCCTCAGCAGCAGCTGGGGGACCCTGGCAGTCATAGTTTATTTTATCTCTGTCTGCTACAGAGTGTGTGGGGACATGCTCCACAGACAGTACCTGGTCTCATAACCAGAACTCGACCCGAATACCAGCACCAACTCTTACATTATATTGTAGTTTAAGTAGCATGGTCATTGAAGACTAGGGGCAATGGGGAATGTTATTAGAAAAGTTTATATTCATGTTTCTTTATTGGCAAAAAAATCTGATGCTATTATTAGCAAATACAATTTTCCCAAATTTCAAATTATTTTGAGTGTTTTTTGATTATGTGTTTATTATTTTAAAACATAAGTTTTTGAGCACATTCTGGAGAAATGTGAAAGTTCCATTGATAGGCATTCAGAACTCTCTGTTATGGTTTGAAAAAGTGAATTCTTTAGAGAATTAGGATTTCTTTGATGCATCATGAAATAGTGAAAATTTATCTGACCATTTAGGCTATATCAAATATGTCCATAGAACTTGAGCAAAATTTTTATTGACTGTACTCATCTCCCCAGGGTAGATGAATTTGGAGAAGTTGAGAATTATCCATTGCATATCAAGATGGAACACAAATGAAGCAATGTATATCTTGCAGAATTTTACTGAGGATGTCTCTGATGTTGTCATTCATACAATGTAAGAAAGGATGTAGCTTTGACTTCTCAAAAATGTGAGAAACTTGAGAAATTTGCTGATGAACAACACATTCTACGAGAGAATATTTGAGATCTTCTGGCTACAGATAAATACAGATATGTGTTTTCAAATATCATTTGTAAATAAATACACAAATCTTTATATGGATGCATTATCATAATTATATATACTATATATCTATTATCTACATATTTTTTTCATTTATCTATTTTTCTATCTATTTGTGTAGTCAGTAAAATCCCTGATTCAGATAGTATCTAGTTATATGTTATCCTTCAGTTGCTTTTTCCAGCAGTAATATTTACGGAGCTGTTCTTGTATTTCTATAACATTTCTTTCACACCTTAACCCACTCACATATATTTTACAGATTCTTGTCTAAAGGAAAGACCTTCTGTAAGTGAGTAGAAAGAGAAGCCATGCTTCACAATCTTGATATTTCAATGAACTTGTGTTCATTATATAAAATATTAGAAGTCAATATGTGACAAAGAAAAAAATAAATACTAAAGCAGGCAAAATTAAGACATAATGCTATTGGCCTTTTAAGTCTGAAAAACTTATAGTGACAAGAATGAGGAATAGATTACTTTTATGTATAAAATAATATGAAGAAATTTTATCTCATTCAGAATTGCTAATATTTTTATATTGTGGGATATTACATCAAGAAAATGTGTCTTTTCATTTCAAAAATCTTTTCTCACATATGAATTTGAAATATTATTTGTCACAGATATAGTTTAAGCACATTAATCTTCTCAAAATATTGTTTGAAACTTCTCCATCAAAATTTTCATGTGAGGCCACATTATTTACTGTAAACAGTACTCCTTTTGAATCCAAAGTACAAGGTACTGGTGATTTCTACGAAGGGAACTTTTTTGTACATAATACTTTCTCTAGTTCCTTCATTGTTTATAATTTTGTATTTTTATACACATTGTTGAAATCTTTCCTACATAAATATGCTTTAACTTTTGTTTTCATGTTTGCACAGAATGAGCATTATGAATAACATTCTCTTGACTGTGAAATCATAATCACATATAAATTATTATTTCTTTTAAAATAAATTATCTCCTCCCTTGTGAAATCAGGATTCCTCACACCAAATTTCTGCCTTTCCTTTCTTTTCTCATAATCTATGAGCTGTTCTTACTTTTTTGAATGATTAAATAAAGTGTTTCAAGAAGCAACAAAGACCTTGTGAAAGAATTCCTTTCAAAAAGCACATAAATATTTGCTAAGCTAATTAAAATAGCCACTCTGGTGCAACAAATAATATCTGGATTACTAAAAACTATTTTGTGTCATAATTATTAAATAGTCATGGGTAAGAACACTGCAGAAATGAATTTCATATTGTGTTACATAGCTACATTCTGTTATAAATTGTTATTTGGCATTGAATTGACTTAACACAATAAGTGATTGCATATAACAAACTTTTTGGATCTGCCTCCATGTTCTAAATTATTTTACAAAGGAGATAAAATTGGTTTTCAAAAGTTCATCTGAGATTATCTTTTTGTAAATGACTTCAGCAAGGAAATTAATCAGGATAGCTGTAAAGAGTATACATAAGTGTCAATCACTTTTGAAGAATAAATTTATAAGAATGATATTCTATAGATACAAAGTCATACAAATTTAAATGTATATATTACAATTTTCAGTGTGTACTACAATGGTTACTTAGAATATAGTTAGGTATAAGAAAAGGAAAAGGGAGATGCAATCATTTTTGAGGTCTTATAATAATGAAAAAGGAAATATATTAGACAGTGCTGCCACATCTAGTATCCTAAAGTCTAAAGATATAAAAATATGGCAAATCTATTTAGTATTTACAAGCAACAAATATGAATAAGAAATAAAACAGTAAATTTTTGCTGAAAACTTATTATTTAACGTTTATCTGTAAGTCTTGTAAAACAGGGTTACTTTATTTCAAAACTTGGCTGTTTTTGAATATTCTCTATATATTCAACATACATTCAGATTATTTTTACTACCCAAATCCTCCAACTAACTAATTACTCCTATTTTTGTGCCCCAAGGTATTTTTTCAGTTTCCAAATTCTTCCTTAATATACATAGGTGAACAGCTGATCCGTAGTATTTTATGTATTCTGGTCCCTACAACTAGATTACAAGATTCTATTGATGAAGACAACACACACATTGTTTGTCATGTGTAAAACTTTCTAGCTGCAACACTTAAGATGTTGTCTTTCCTATAAGAATTTGAGTAAGCCATTCTTCAGCTACAATATAGACAGTCGGTTTTAATAATTATACAGTCCAATTTTCAAGATTGCATTATTATTGTGCAATATTTGACTTTTTTGTACTTTCGTCCATGACACTTATATTTATTAGCAAGTGTAGATCTGAAACCAAATTTTCTAAAGTTTATTCAGTGATTTTCATGTATTTTGGTAGTGCTTTTTATCTTGGTGATTGATGTTTAGAAAAACGCATATAAAATTATGATAATATCTGAAGGGATTACTTTTTTATTTTTTATTTTTATTATGAAGAAAGTCATGTATTTTTATCCATAAATCCCATTGTTCAGATTTTCTTTCCCTTCCCAGCCCTCCCAGTCACTTACTCTTCTCTCCATCAGTTTATCTCCTCCCCAGCAAGGACAAGAGGTCCCAAGTTCCCAAGGTGTCTAAGTTCAGCATCCATTCTAGATAGATTCACATACCTCACCCCAAAATCAAGACTGGGTCAGGTGTTCCCCTAGAGGGATTGTGTTCCAAGGTGCCAGTCCAAGGTGTTTCAGATCCCAAGCTGTTCAGTGGTTGTGGATTGCAGCTTGGACATGCTTAGCTTTTTGTTTAAAGTCCCCTAATGAGTGAATGCATCCCCTGCTTATCTTTCTGGGTATGTGATACTTTGCTAAGGAAGACATTCTCCAAAGCCATCCATTTGTCTGCAAATATTAGATATCAATTTTTCTTATAGCTGAGTAGTATTCCATTGTGTAGATATACCACAATTTGTTAATGGAATCTTCAGCTAATGGGCATATAGGTTTTTTCCAGGTTCTTGCTATTACAAATAATGCTGCTATGAAAATAGATGAGCTACTGCCTTTGGAGTGCCAATGTGTATATTTAGGGTATATACCCAATAGTGGTATTGCAGGATCCTTAGGGGAATTGATTCCCAGTTTTCTGAGAAACTGGCATACAACATTACAGAGTTGGTGAACAAGTTTACACTTCCACCAACAATGTAGGAGTGTTCCCCTGGCTCTGGAACCTATTCAGGATAGGCTGTCATCCATGCCTATATGTTACCAAATCTGACAGGTGTAAGGTGGTATCTCAAAGTTGTTTTGATTTGCATTTCTCCAATGGCTAAAGATATCAAGCACTTTTCAAGTGTCTTTCAGCCATTTATAATAATTCTGCTGAGAATTCCCTTTTTAGTCCTGAACCAGATTTTGTGATTGGGTTATTTGAGGTGTTAGGCTCTAGTTTCTTGAGTTCTCTATATATTTCAGAGATCAGTCCTCTCTCACTTGTAGGGTTTGTGAAAATCTTTGCCCATTCTATACGCTGTCATTTTGTCATATGTACTTTATTTTTGGCTTTACAGAAGCTTCTCAGTTTCAGGTGTCCACACTTATTGATTGTTGTTCCTAGTGTCTGTGCTACTGGTATTATATTTAGGAAGTGGTCACCTGTGCCAATTTGTTGGAGGGTATAGTCAGCTATTACAAAGGGTGATGTTTCCCTTTTTTTCTTTTTCAGCCTTTTTTTTTTCAGTGTATAGTAGGGCTACTGATTTCTTTGAGTTAATCTTGTATCCTGCTACATTGCTGAAGGTGTATATAAGCTGAAGAAGTTCCCTGGGAGAATTTTGTGGATCACTTATGTATACAATCATATCATCTGCAAATAGAGGTAGTTTCTCTTTTTCTTTTCCAATTTGTGTCCCCTTATTCTCATCAATATTAGCATCAATATTCATGAGGGAAATAGATCTGTAATTAATTCTCCTTCTTTGTCGCTTCTTTGAGTGGCTTGGGCTTTAGGGTATTGTAGCCTCATAAAAAGAGTTTGGCAATATTCCATCAGTTTCTACTGGGTGAAACAGTTTGAGGAGTAGTGGTAATAGTTCTTCATTGAATGTCTGGTAGAATTCTGAAATGAAATCATCTGGACCTGGGCATTTTTCACTTCGGAATCTTTTAATGCCAGCTTCAATTTCCTTTAGGGTTATAGGTCTATTTAGGTATTTAATCTGATCTTGATTTAATTTTGGCAAGTGGTACCTGTCTAAAACCTGTCCATTTCTCTAGATTTTCAAAGTATGACCTGATAACTCTCTGGAATTCCTGGGGGTCTGTTGTTATGCCCCCCTTTTCATTTCAGATTTTGTTGATTTGGATAATCTCTCTTTGTTTTTTGGTTAGTTTGGGTAAGAGTTTATCTATCTTGTTGACTTTCTCAAAGAGCCAACTCTTTGATTTATTGTTTCTTTGTATTGTTCTTTTTGTTTCAATTCTATTGATTTCAGCTCAAAGTTAGATTATTTCTTGGTGTGTACTCATTCAAGGTAAGTTTTCTTCTAATTGTTCTAAGACTTTCAGCCATACTGTTAGTTCTCTACTGTGGGATTTCTCTAGAATGTTCATATAGGCATCTAGAGCTATGAAATTTCCTCTTAAGACTGCTCTCATTTTGTCCCACAAGTTTGGGTGCTTTGTGAATTTATTTTTGTTAAATTCTAGGAAGACTTTGATTTCTTTCTTAATTTCTTCCTAGTCCCAAAGGTGGTTCAGTTGAGTGATGTTTAGTTTCCATGAGTCAGTAGGCTTCCTATGATTTTTGATGTTGTTACACTCTAATTATAGGTCCTTGTGGTCAGAAGTGATACAGGAATTTTTCCCATTTTTTTATCTCTTGATATTTGCTTTATGACCAATTATGTGGTCAATATTAGACAAAGTTCCATGTGGTCCTGAGAAATATTTATATTCCTTTGTGTTTGGGTAGAAGCCTCTGTAATATCTGTTAAATCCATTTGCAACCCAACCTATGTTAGACACCTTATTTCTCTGATGAGTCTCTGTCTGATTGACCTATCCAAGGGTGAATTATGGTATTGAAGTCTCCCAATATTAGGGTGTGAGAGTTGATGTGGTATTTGAGCTTTATTATTGTTTCTTTTACATAGATAGTTGCCCTTATTTAAGAGGCATAAGTATTCAGGATTGAAATTTCATCTCAGTCAATTTTTCCTGAAATGAATAAGCAATGTCCATCCTGATCTTTTTAAATTAATTTTAGTTTGAAATCTACTTTGTTAGACATTAGGATGGCAACACCAACTTTTTTCTTAGGGCATTTTGATTGGAAAATCTTTTTACAGCCCTTTACTTTGAGCCTGTGTCTGTCTTTATGGTTGATGTGTGTTTCTTGTATGCAGCAGAAGGATGGCTTCTGTTTTTGTATCCATTGTGTTAGTGTGTCCTGAAGTGAATTGAGTCTAATGATATTAAGGGATATTATTGACCACTGATTGATAGTTCTTACTCTTTTTGGTGATAGCTTGTATGTATTTTCTTTCTCTGGGTTTTTCTTCTGTGGGATTATTGATTGTTCACGGTTTTATGGGTGTATCTGGGCTCCTTAGGTTGGAGTTTTCTCTCTAATGCTTTCTGAAGGACCAGATTTATAGATTGATATTGTGTAAGTCTGACTTTGTCATGAAATATCATGTTACTCCATCTATGGTGATTGATAGTTTTGCTGGGTATAGTAGTCTAGGCTGGCAGCCATGCTCTTTTAGTGTCAGTGTAACTTCTGAGCAGTACTTTGTTGCTTTCATTGTTTCCATTGAATAATCAGGTTTGATTCTGATGTGTCTGGCTTTATAGGTAAGTTGGCCCTTTTCTTTTGCAGTTCTTAAAATTTTTTCTTTGTTCTGCATGTTTTGTGGCTTGATTATTATTTGGCAAGCACATTTTTGGGGGGTTGTCAAAACTATTTGGTCTTCTGTAAACTTTTCCTTCTTTAGGTTGGGAAAGTTTTCTTCCATCATTTTATAGAGTACAATATTTGTGCCTTTGAGCTGATATTCTTCTCCTTTTGCTATTCCTATTATTCTCAGGTTAGGTATTTTCATGGTGTCCCAAATTTCCTGCATGTTTTTTGTTATGGCTTTTTCATTTTTTTGTGGGGTTTTTTTGACTGATGTATCTATTTCTGCTATGGAGTCTTCTGCTCCAGAGATTCTCTCTTCCATCTCTTGGATTAGGTTTGTTATGCTTGTATCTGTAGTTCTAGCTCTTTTCTTCAGATTTTCCATTTCCACTTTTGCCTCATTTAGTGCCTTTTTTATTGCTTCTATTTCAATTTTTAGTCCCTGGAACGTTTCTTTCAGTTTTTGGTTTTCCTTTTCTTATTTTTCTTTTAAGGATTTGTTCATCTCTTTCAATCTTTTGTTTGTATTTACTTCTATTTCTTTAAGGGAATTTTTCATATCCTCTTTGAAGGCTTCAATAATTTTCATAAAGGTGTTTTTGTTGTTGTTTCCTTCTGTTTCCTATTCATTCCTCTGTTTAGTTCTTGTAGTTGTAGAACCATCATTTTTTTCTGGTGTTGCCTTTTTGTTCTTTATATTGTTATATATATTCTTGCACTGGTGTCTGCCCATGGCTTCAGTGGTTCACAATTGTTCAGCTCCTAGTCAGTTGTGGCTAGAGGACTTGTGTGTCTTCTGTCTGCTCTGAGCAAATGGTCTGTTTGATCTCTGACTGTGCTATGGACAGGGGTCTAAGACTGAAAGTCCTCAGTCCTTGTTTGAAGATACAGTTGGCCCGGGAGGTGGATCCCAGCCAGACAAGGTCTCTTCTTTTATGGGTTGGTGACGGAGACCCTCATAGCTAAATCCTTGGGCCTTTCTGTTGGCAAGAGTCTGAGCTCAGACCCTTGGGTGTGATCCTGATCCTGGAGAGGGATTCTCTGGAAGAGAGGCCCAGGAGCTGGAATCTGCTTACCTCTGCCTCCACTCTGGACAGGAGTTAGAGTTTCAAAATTTGGTCCTTGTCTGATTACCAAGGGATTTCAATGTAGAATACGATATAAAAATCCACTCTTATTAAAAAAATATATTCTTAAACATAGTACACTTTATATTTATTTTCTCAAAATTAGAAGTCATTTGTGGCCCTTGTGAATTCTATTTGTTTGTATCATTATTATAATGTAATATATGACTGAAACAGAATAGGGTTATGGATTTCTTTGGGGACTATAGACTGACTGAAAACATTTGTGGTAGTTTGAATGAAAAGAGAGCCTATGTGCTCATATATATGAATACTACATTTATCATTTTAGATGTGGAGGGAAAGATCACTGTCCTAGATCACTATAATATGTCCATTCAATCTTACTGTCCCTTGTCCTTACAAAAGCTTCTCAGTTTCAGTAGGTCCCACTTATTGGATTGTTACTCTTAGTGTCTGTGTTGCTGGTGTTATATTTAGGAAATGGACACCTGTACCACTGCATTGAAGAGTATTTTCCTCTTTCTTTTCTATAAAGTTGCTATGTCTGAGTTTACGTTGAGTTATTTGATCCACTTGGATTTGAGTTTCCTGCTGGGTAACAGATATTGATCTATTTGCATTCTTTTACATACTACCATCCAGTTATGCCCACAACATTTCTTGAATATATATCTTTTTTCCACGGAATATTTTGGACCTTTTTGTCAAAGATCAGCTGTTCATAGGTATGTAAATTAAGGTCACAGTGTTTGATTACATTCCACTGATCCACAAGTCTGTTTTTAATGCCAATAATAGGCTTTTTTTATTGTTGCAGGTGCATGGTAGAGTGTGAAGTTTGAAATAGATGTATGAACAATAAAACACTCTCTTAGATGTATTCTTAAGTAGGATGAATCCCATGGGAATGGTGTTAGAATATACTCATGTGGTCTCAAAGTCCCAATGTGGCTTAAGTCAGCATCCACTTCTAGCAGATCCAATTTCCTCATCAAGACTGGGTCAGGTGTTTCTCTGGAGAGAGTGGGATCCATTCTGACAAAACATTACTGACTTTGTTCTATCAAAATCAGTTCTAAAGCTTACTTGAGGCCATCTATTTCAGTATTATTGCCTTCTTACATACCATTCAATGAAGCAATGCATGATTGTTGTTGCTATGTTGCTCTGACAATTTATGGTGTAGCACATAGACATTTTTCCACAATTGTAGACATCTCTGTATTGGATGACTATTGAATTAAGAAAAAATTATTTCTTTAGGGATTTGCAAAATATGACAATGAGAGTCAGTACACCATATATGCATTAAACATTTTGTTTTATAAAATTATAAGACATCTGGGACCAGGTGCTGTCTGCAGAGCACGTCCCAGAGCACTCTGGAGCAGGCAGAGATAAACTCTGCCTGTCACGGTCCCCCCAACTGCTGCTGAGGGAATTAGCACAACTACCCACCTCCAACTGAGTAAACAGATAAGGACTGGGGACCCTGAAGGACAGACTCAGACCCGCCCAGAGGTGAAGAGGGGTCAGCAGGCCAGAGCAGGAAAGGAGAGTTGAGCTCCAGTCGGTTCTGGTTCGGGTTCTGGAACCTGGTGCTCTCTTCAGAGTGTATCCCTGCTCACTCTGGAGAAAGCAGAGATAAACTCTGCCTGTCACAGTCCCCCGAGCTGCTGCTGTGGGAGTTTGCAGGGCTGACACCCGGCCTCCTATTGGTCAAAAAGAGAAAGATTGAAGACTTGAAATTCAGTCCTATGCACAGTGCAGAAGTAGTGATTGAGCAGAACGATTCCTCAGAGGTCATAGAGACACACAAACCCGAGTGCCACAACTGAGCAGGAGCCACCTAATAGTGAACCACTAAAGCCATGGGCAAATGCCAGTGCAAAAACTTACATAATAATATAAAGAAAAACAAGGTAACTCCAGAAGAAAGTGGCGATCCTACAAATACAAGACCTGAACTGAGCAATGAAGAGGAAAAAGAAGGAAGCAACACCAAAAATTCCTTTTTGAAGATCATCGAAGATCTCAAAGAAGATATGAAATAAAGCCTTAAAGAAATAGAAGAAAACACAAACAAAAAATTGGAAAAGAAGAAAAAAATCTATGAAAGAAACATGCCAGGAACTAAAAGCTGAAATAGAAGCAATAAAAAGGCACAAAATGAGGCAAAGATGGAAATAGAAAATCTGAAGAAAAAAGCTGGAACCACAGATATAAGCATAACAAACAGAGTTCAAGAGATGGAAGATAGAATCTCTGAAGTGGAGGACTCAGGAGCTCAAATAGATATATCAGTCAAAGAAAATAGTAAAACTAAAAAAGCCATAACTCAAAATGTTCAGGAAATCTGGGACACCATGAAAAGACCTAATTTGAGAATAATAGGAATAGAAGAAGGAGAAGATTACCAGCTCAAAGGCACAGATAATGTTTTCAATAAAATCATAGAAGAAACTTCCCTAACCTGAAGAAGGAAATGCCCATAAAGATACAAGAAGCTTACAGAACAATAAATAGATATGACCTCCAAAAAAAGTGAGCACACTCATAATAATCAAGCCACAAAACATACAGAACAAAGAAAAAAATTTAAGAGCTGCAAAAGATAAGGGCCAACTTACATATAAAGGCAGACCCATCAGAATAATGCCTGACTATTGAATAGAAATGATGAAAGCTAGAAGGACTTGGTCAGAAGTTATACAGACATTAAAAGAGCATGGCTGCAAAACTAGAATACTATAACCTGCAAAATTATCAACCACCAGAGATGGAGTAAACAAGATATTTCATGACAAAGTCAGACTGAAAGAATATCTATCTACCAATCCAGTACTACAAGAGAGTATTAGAGGGAAAACTCCAACCTAAGGACCCCAGATACACCCACAAAATCACAAACAATCAATAATTCCACAGAAAAAATACTCCAGAGAAAGAAAACACAAACAACACCAAAAATGGCAGAAAATATCAATCAATGGTCTCTAATTTCCCTTAAAATCAATGGACTCAACTCTCCTATAAAATTTCAAACACTAACATTATGGATATAACTTCTGTTGCCTACAAGAAACACACCTCAACCACAAGGACAGACAGAGGCTTAGAATAAAGGGTTGGGAAAAGATTTTCCAGTCACATGGTCCTAGGAAACAAGCAGGGGTTGCAATCCAAATATCTAACAAAGTAGACTTTAAGCTAAAAGCAATATGAAGAGACCAAGATGGTCACTATTTGTTCATCACAGGAAAAATTGGTAAAGAGGAGACTTCAATCTTGAATATGTATGCCCCTAATAAAAGGGCACCTACTAATGTAAAAGAAACACTGCTAAAGCCCGAATCCCACATCAATTCTTACACCCTCATAGTGGGAGACTTCAATACCCCACTTTCAACCCTGGATAGATCACCCAGACAGAAACTCAACAGAGAAATAAGGAGTCTAAAAGAGGTTATGATGCAAATGGATTTAATAGGTATCTACAGAAGCTTCTTCCCAAACGCAAAGGAATATATATATTTCTCAGCTCCTCATGGAACTTTCTCCAAAATTGACCACATGATTGGTCATTAAGCAAATATCAACAGGTACAAAAAAATGGAAATAATCCCTTGTAACATATCGGACCACCAGGGCCTAAAGTTAGAGTTCAACAACATCAAAACCCAAAGAAAGCATACCAACATTTGGAAACTAAACATCATGCAGCTGAACCATCTCTGGGTCAAGGAAGAAATTAAGAAAGAAATCAAAGTCTTCCTAAAAATTAGTGAAAATGAATCCACAACATATCCAAACTTGTGGGACACAATGAAAGCTGTCTTAAGGCGAAAATTCATAGCTCTAGATGCCTGTATGAAAAAACTAGAGAAATCCCACACTAGAGACCTAATAGCTCAGCTGAAAGCCTTAGAACAATTAGAAGCGAACTCACCTAGAAGGAGAAGACTGCAGGAAATAATCAAACTTAGAGCTGAAATCAATACAATTAAAACAAAAAGAACAATACAAAAAATCAATGAATCTAAGAGTTTGTTCTTTGAGAAAGTTAACAAGATAGATAATTCCTTATCAAAATAATCAAAAAACACAGAGAGAGTTTCCAAATCAGCAAAATCAGGAATGAAAAGGGGGACATAACAACAGACCCCCAGGAAATACAGAGAATTATCAAATCATATTTTGAAAATCTGTATTCCACAAAAATGGAAAACCTAGAAGAAATGGACAGCTTTCTGGACAGATACCACCTAACAAAATTAAATGAAGATCAGATTAATTATGTAAACAGGCCTATAACCCTTAAGGAAATTGAAGCTGTCATTAAAAACCTCCCCAAAATTAAAAGCCCTGGTCCAGATGGTTTCAGTGCCGAATTCTACCACACATTCAAAGAAGAATTAGTACTGTTACTCCTCAAACTATTTCACACAGTAGAAACTGAAGGAATATTGCCAAATTCCTTTTATGAGGCTACAATTACCCTAATACCCAAGCCACTCAAAGACACAACAAAGAAGGTGAATTACAGACCAATTTCCTTCATGAACAGTGATGCAGAAATTCTCAACAAAATTTTCACAAACTGTATATAACAATGTATAAAAGATATCATCCACCACAACCAAGTAGGCTTCATCCCAGAAATGCAGGGCTGGTTTAACATACAAAAACCTGTAAATGTTATCCATCATATAAAAAAACTAAAGGAATAAAACCACATGATCATATCCTTAGATGCTGAAAAAGCCTTTGACAAAATTCAACACTCCTTTATGATTAAAGCCCTGGAGAGATCAGGAATACAGGGAGAATACCTAAATATAATAAAGGCAATTTACAAGAAGCCGACAGCCAGTATCAAACTTAATGGAGAAAAACTCAAAACAAACCCACTAAAATCAGGAATTAGACAAGGATGTCCTCTCTCCCCTTATCTATTCAATATAGTTCTTGAAATTTTAGCTAAAGCAATAAGGAAACGAAAAGAGATTAAGAGGATATAAATTAGAAAAGAAGAAGTGAAACTATCTCTATTTGCAGATGATATGATTGTATACATAAGTGACCCACAAAATTCTTCCAAAGAACTGCTGTGGCTGATAAACACCTTCAGCAATGTAGCAGGATACAAGATTAACTCAAAGACATCAGTAGCACTTCTATACACTAAAGATAGAAGAGCTGAAAAAGAAATGAGGGAACCATTACCCTTTATAATAGATTCAAATAGTATTAAATACCTTGGAGTAACTATAACCAAAGAAGTAACAGACATAGTTGACAAAAATTTTAAATCACTGAAGAAAGAAATTGAAGAGGATATCAGAAAATAGAAAGCTCTCCCATGTTCCTGAATTCGTACGATCAACTTAGTAAAAATGGCAATTCTACCAAAGGCAATCTACAGATTCAATGCACTGCCCATCAAAATCCCAACACAATATTTCTTGAACCCTGAAAGAACAATACTCAATTTCATTTGGAATAACAGGAAAGCCAGGATTGCCAAAACAATTTTACTCAACAAAAGAACCTCAGGAGGTATCACCATCCCTGACTTCAAGTTATACTATAGAGCTACAGTAATAAAAATAGCCTGGTACTGGCATAAAAACAGTCTTGTGGATCAATGGAATAGAACTGAGGATCCAGACATTAACCCAAAAACCTATGAACACCTGATCTTTGATAAAGAGTCCCAAAATATTCAATGGAAAAAAAGTATATTCAACAAATGGTGTTGTCATAGCTGGATGGAAGTGCATAGAAAAATGCAAATAGATCTGAGCCTGTCACCCTGCACAAAACTCAAATCCAAGTGGATCAAAGACCTCAACATAAACCCAGGCACTTTGAACTTGATAGAAAAGAAAGTGGGAAATACATTTTATGAATTGGCACAGGTGACCACTTCCCAAATATAACACCAGTGGCACAGACTCTAAGACCAACAATCAATAAGTGGGATCTCCTGAAGCTAAGAAGCTTCTGTAAGCCAAGGACACTGTCAATAGGACAAAACGACAGCCTACAGAATGCGAAAAGATTTTCACCAACCCTACAAGTGATAGAGGACTGATCTCTAAGGTATATAAAGTGCTCAAGAATCTAGAGCCCAAAACCTTGAATAACCCAATCAAAAAATGGGGTTCAGATCTAAAAAGGGAATTCTCAGCAGAGGAATTACGAATGGCTGAAAGGCACCTGAAAAAGTGCTCATCATCTTTAGTCATCAAAGAAATGTAAATCAAAACAACTTTGAGATACCACCTAACACTTGTTAGATTGGCCAAGATAAAAGGCACAGATGACAGCCTATGTTGGAGAGGATGCAGATCAAGGGAAACACTACTTCATTGTTGGTGGGAGTGTTAGCTTGTTCAGCCACTTTGGAATGCAATATGGTGGTTTCTCAGAAAATTGAGAATCAATCTCCCCAAGGACTCAGCAATAGAGCTTCTGGATGAATACCTAAAGTTGGACAGCAACACTCCAAAGGTATTAGCTCAACTATGCTCATAGTAGCATTATTTGTAATAGCAAGAAACAGGAAACAACCTAGATATCCCTCAACTGAAGAATGGATTAACAAACTGTCCTACATCTACACAATGGAATACTACTCAGCAGTAAGAAAAAATGATATCCTAAAATTTGCAGTCAAATGGATGGATTTGCAGAATATGCTCCTGAGCGAGGTATTACAAACTCAGAAAGATAAGCAGGGGATGTACTCACTCCTTAGTGGTCTCTAAACAATCTAACAGGAAAATTGCCAAGCATGCCCAAGCTGCAAACCACAACCACTAAACAGCTTGGGTTCAGAAACACCCTGGACTGACCCTTCGGATCCCACTCCACCTATAGGAACACCTAACTCACTCTTGAGGGAGGGGGGACAAAACTGGATTTGCCAGGAATGGAGGCTGAACTAAGCAATATTGTATCAGTGGGACCATGGGACTGTCTTCAGCCTGCCCAGGGAGGGGATGGGGATTTGTGGAGAAGATAAAATGACCTGATGTGGCGGAAGGGGGAAGGGACCTTGATTTTGGATATGCAGGGATAGAAAATAAAAATACAGAGGGAAAGCTAAACACAAAGTAATTTTATGTGTAGCAAATTATTTGCATTATCACCCTTGATAAGTCATGCTTATGATTTTCATTTTCTTTATAGTTATTGTTCACTTATCATCATTTTAAATTCAATTTACCATTTTTCTTGTTAAATAAAAAATAAAAAAAAGAATATTTAAGCTGCACCCTCCCCCCAAAAAAAGAAAAGTAGTAAATGCCAACACTTCCATTATTCTGGCCCAATGCCTGTTTTTCAGGTTGTCTCCACTTATGCTTTTACTTAGGTGACTTCAGTGGGAATAAAGAAAAGTTCTTCTTAAGAAAAAAAATTCATATTTTTTAACCATGTATCCTCTTGTTCAGGGTCTGTTATCCCTCCCTCCCCTCCCAGTCACTCACTCTTTTCTCTATCATTTTATCTCATCCCCAGAAAAAGAAGGAGGTCCCAAGGTCCCTAGGTGGCTAAGTTCAACATTTACTCCAGGCAGATCTGCTTTCCTTACCCCTACATCAAGACTGAATCAGGTGTTCCTCTGGAGGGAATGTGCTCCAAGGTGCAGGTTCAAGTTCCAAGGTGTTTCAGATCCAAAGCTGTTCAGTGGTTTGGGTTTGCAGCTTGGACATACTTAGCTGTTTTTTATTTTAAGTCCACTAATGAGTGAGTAAATCCCTTGCTTATCTTTCTGAGTTTGTGAGACCTCGCTCAGGAGGATATTCTCCAAATCCATCCATTTGTCAGCAAATTTTAGGATATCATTTTTTTTTCTTACTGCTGAGTAGTATTCCACTGTGTAGTTTTACCACAGTTTGTTAATCCATTCTTCAGTTGAAGGGAATCTAGGTTGTTTCCAAGTTCTTGCTATTAGGAATAATGCTGCTATGAACATAGTTGAGCTAATGCCTTTGAAGTGTGAATGTGCGTATTTAGGGTGTATGCCCAGTAGTGGTATTGCTGGACCTTTGGGAAGATTGATTCCCAGTTTTCTGAGAAATTGCCTTACTGCATTCCAGAGAGTCTGAACAAGCTTACACTCCCACCAACAATGGAGGAGTGTTCCCCTTGCTCTGCAACCTCTCCTGCATAGGCTGTCATCTGTGTCTTTTATCTTCACCAATCTGACAGGTGTAAGGTGGTATTTCAAAGTTGTTTTGATTTACATTTCTCTGATGGCTAAAGATGTTGAGTATGTTTTCAAGTGGCTTTCAGCCATTTGTAATTTTGCTGACAATACTCTTTTATTCTGAACCCCATTTTTTGATTTGGTTATTCAAAGTTTTGAGCTCTAGTTTATTGAGTTCTCTATATATTTTAGAGATCAGTCTTCTATCATTTGTAGGGTTGGTGAAATTTTTGTCTTAAGGATTGATCTCTAAAATATATAGAACACTGAGTAAACTAGACCTCAAAACCCTTAGCAACCCAATGAAAAATGGAGTTCAGAACTAAAAAGGGAATTATCAGCAGAAGAATTAAAAATGGCTGAACCATTGTTGGTGTCAGTGTAAACTTGTTCAGCCACTCTGGAATGCACTATGGCAGTTTTTCAGAAAATTGGGAATGAATCTTCCCAAGGAACCAGTAATACCACTCTTTAGTAATACCACTCTTAGGCATACACCCTAAGGACGCATATTTGCATTCCAAAAGCATTAGCTCGACTATGTTCTTAGCAGCATTATTCCTAATAGCAAGAACTTGGAAACTACCTAGATGCCCTTCAACTGAAGAATGGATTAACAAAAATGTGGTACATCTACACAATAGAGTACTACTCAGCAGTAAGAACAAGTAATATCCTAAGATTTGCAGACAAAATAATGGATTTGAAGAATATCCTCCTGATCAAGGTATCACAAATCCAGAAAGATAAGCAGGGGATGTACTCACTCATTAGTGGACTTTAAGTTAAAAGCAAAGCATGTTCAAGCTGCAAACCACAACCATTGAATATTGGACCTGCCTTTTGGAGCCCATTCCCACCAGGGAATCATCTGACCCTGTCTTGATGTTGGGATGAGGAAAGCAGATCTGCCTGGAGTGGATGCTGAACTAAGCCATCTTGAGACCTTGGAACCTCCTGCCCTTGGTGGGGAGGAGATAAGGTGATAGGCAGAAAAGAGAGTGGCTGGGAGGGCTGCAAGGTGGAAGGGAGGTTGAATAAAAGAATACATGGGTAAAAGATGACACTTTTTCATAATAAATAAAAAATAAGAAAGGATAACGGTTCAGGGTGTAGGATGTGAATCAAAACTGATTGATAGGAGCTACAGTCTCACTCTGCCATCTTCACAGATTTTGGGCCAAGTGCTTTATTTAGCCTTTCATGTCTGAGTTTCTAACAGAAAAGTCATAATGACTACTTTGTCAAACAAAGTGTTATATACTTGAAATCCTAAATGTAACACTTAATAAGCAACATGCAAATGCAAATGTTTTTATTATACAATTATCAGTTTTTTGTGTACTTTGATGAATGAAAGGTTTTTTTGTGAATACCCAAAACATTGCATAATTTCTTTGATAAAGAAAGAATATAATGTTTCATTTCAGAAAAAAGAGTCGGTCTACACAACAATTGAATTGTCATTTAATTTACATAATTTTGAAAACCCATAACACTATATTTGAATTGAAGGGAATCTGATATAAGCCTCATTTTCAGAGGCATACTTTTGTTGCTATTTCAGAGAATCTAATACTGTTCTTACCAACAACAAATATTAGTTTTATTTCCAGGCTGAAACTATCCACATTCTTAGTAAAGACTATGTTTTTTTGTGTTACACTCACAGGTTGGAGTGTATTGTTGCCTTCCACTTTAAAAATTTAAATATTGTAAAGTTCAGTGTCACTCATTTTCTGTGTGACTGTGGTGTGTGTGTGTGTGTGTGTGTGTGATTTTTTTCTGATAGCTCTGTGAGGTCTCTGGCCCATTTTGACACCACTATCTCTTTTCTAAAAGATACTTTTTGTTTTAAAATGTTGTAGGGTTATGGATATATATTTGCTTATCCTGCACATAAACTAACAATTTTCTGTTGGCTGGAAGATCTGTAAGTATAATTGGCTTGTAGAATTGTATACTTCATTATAGAAGTTGAGACCTTTGATAGGTTGAGATTAGGAAGAATATTGGCCAGCCCTATTCTGTCTACTTGTGATGCCATTAGGGCCCAAGCATAAGTTCCAGAGCTAAGGCTACACAGATAGTCCTCATTAAACTCAGAGGAACACAAATAAAAATAAATGAATGGTATTGTGAAAGGGGCTTGTTGGATTTGGGGGACTTGACTTTGAGACTACATCAAAGAGAATTATCTAAATGTTTTATGTATGGGGGAAACTGTCAATTTTAAAGAGCTTGTTACATGAGATAATCATGACCAACTTTCTATTTGAAAAGTGAAAAAGACCCTTGGGATCTGAAACACCTTGGACTGACAACTTGGATCCCACTCCCTCTAGAGGAACACCTGATTCAGTCTCGATGTTGGGGAGAGAAAACTGGATCTGCCAGGAGTGGAGACTGAACTAAGCAATATTGGGACATTAGGACATTGGGACCTTGGGACCGCCTGCCCATGCTGGGGAGGAGATGGGGAGATGTGGAGAAGAGAGAGTGACCTGAGGGGGTGAAAAGGGGAAGGGACCTTGAATAAGGATACACAGATAGAAAATGTGACTTTATTCATAATAAAAAAAGAAATATGAAAAAGAGAGAGCTGTAGAGCACTGAATGAAATTTCAAATACTGAGACATTCTCCTCACTCAGGTTCACAGCTCTGGGATATTGAGACAAATATATTCTTTCTTCTATTAAATCCCTTTACTGTGTCTCAAGACAAGATCTTTTGTTCAGGAAAACTCCTGGAATGTGTGTCTTCTCCAAATACTAGACATATAAACATAGCAGTGTAAGAAATGCTCTTCTAATTGTTTCTTCATATGCTTTTGTTTTCTGTTACCAGTCAGTAAGTATGTGTGGTAATTCACTTTATAATCCAATTTCAGACTGTTGATATTCTTCTCATGGTTGATATTTTCAAATCAAGTGTCAGATTCACTGACTGCTATTTTGCGAGAACACAGCTGTTTTGAGTCTTGGCTTGATGCTCAGGATCAATATAAATAGAGAAAGGCACCGCCACCATTTTGCCAATATTCAGATTTTGTACACAGATAGACTGTAATATATGTGTTATAGTTTCAAATTTTATATTTTCAGAGTTTCATTTTATATTTTTAGAAGGAATAAAGTGATATGTTCCATGAATGCTCCATTTTAGTATTTTCTATAGTTTTTTTGTTCAAATCATTACTCATTTCTCACTGTGTTCTATTTTATTAATGACGTTAGAGATTTTGAAATACATTTGGAATACATATGTTGTTATAAATACTGTACTTAAATATATTCTCAATATTTAAACTTTCTGCTCACTATTTCTTCAGTGTATTCAATTTTCCTTAATATTTAAATTTTGATAGGGTAAACCATTTTTCCCTCTGCTCCCTTCTCTCTCTGCTTCATAGGGCCATACAGAAATTTGATTATGCTATTTCTAAAACATTTTCCTCTCTTCTGTATCCCAAATTTTATGTTAACTGCATTAGTTCTTCTAAATCTTCTCCATCTTTACTTCTCAAATACAGGGATCTTGCATTTTTCTGGATGTAGTTCTATATAATGTGGAAGATGTCTCAGGTGTTTCTAATTACATATATTCATTTATCTCACTTCATAATAAATATGTTCTAAGGAGTGACTTTTTACGCAAATGTTCATCAAAATCTTCTGTAAAAAATATCTACCAGAAATATGATCCTCGACATTTTAAATACAGCAGGTTTTTATTTAATATTCTCAAATTCATAACCATATTTAGATCCATATGTAGTATAAAAGAGATGTACTTTAAGTTCACTATATAATATGGTTTAACCAGCATCAAAACAATCCAATCATGATGATTCAGAAAATCAATACTCTTTGTCAGTTGAGTGAAAAATCATTTCAGATTACACTAACTCATGCAGTACTTTTCACTACAGATTCTTTCATCATCAAACTCAATTTTTTGCCATCAATTCAGGGTGATGACAAATTAAAAGAGATTTATTATATTATTTTCCCTTTCTTCCATTTTTCTCTTCTGTTAGACAAGAACATGGCCTGGACATTCATTGCTGGGTTAAAATCACATACATTTTCTATTTGCTAATTCACCATGATTCATAAACTTTAATATCTAAATGATAATAAAGTTTACCTGTCCTGTCCACATCTTTGTAAATTCTAGAATTGTGTTGATACATTCATTAATTCACTTTGCTTTTCTAACACTCATTCTTGTTAAATTTATATTTTACTTATTTTTGCTGACAAAATTAAATAAAAAACATTCTTACTAAAACAATTCATGCATGCCATTAAATCTGGGAATACTGTAAAATTCCCGTGCTACTTCAGCATCTCTAGAAATGTTCAGCAAATTACCATTTATAACAGTGAAAATTACCTATGTGAAATCAGGACATATAAATTCAGTGGATAGATGTAGGATACTTGCTATTAATGCATTATAGAGGATACCTTGGCAGTTCTTGCCTCACACAAACGAATACAACTTCCGCATAGCTCCTGCACTAACTGATCAAAGAACACAGCAAAGGAGAGGTACCAGACATTTCTAAGAGCTACAAAATAGGATGATGCCTTTGAAACTATGTCTCCTAGAAAATGCTATATAATAAACAATAGAACACTGACAATATCAGTGGACATGTTTATATGCGCAAGAAAAATATTTGCAGTTTCCCATCCCTAGATATAAACTAAAGGTAAATAATGGCTAGAAAAAGGAGAATAGGTTTCTCCCAGGGATGGCTCATTATTAGTTGTTAAATTCAGAAAGATCAACCTTGAGACCATGTATACATCAGAAGCAAAAATGAACTCATTTTGTATGTATATATTCATACATGTAATATAACATAAACAATTAGATGTGTTGTGTATCGCAATAATGAGTAAAAACTAGAGGCTGTAAACTTGAGATGGAGGTATATGAGAGGACTCAGAAGGAATATATCTTGGAGATGAGAGGGGAAGACAGAGACATTGTCTCAAAAACAATTAATATATATGTATATAATTAACTCATAAAAGTTATTAAAATAGTACCTGTCATACTGACATATTAAGGACAAAATTTAATAATTAACATTTGAGTTGAAATACTTTGTCTAATGTAACAAAGCAGTATACATGCTTTAGTTTATCTCCAGGAAAATGTTGCCTTCCATGATTCATTATAATTATTCTTTTTATATGATATATTATTTCTCTGTTTGCTGAGTTTATTATTATTTTGATAGCAGATTATCAGGATTGAATAGGACACTTTGATGCATAATTTTAATACATATCTTTGTGTCATCTCCTCTTACATTTTCTACAATTTGGAAATAGTGTCTGCATTTTTCTGTGAAAAAAAACCTAATACATAGAAAAGCAAAAAACGAAACAAATATGGAAAAATGTTGAAAAAGTATAAAAAAGTACAAATCTAACAAAAAAATGAAAAGTAAATAAAAAAGCATGGCTTGTATGTGTATATAAAGTATTATTTTCTTGAAATGTTCTGCCTGAATTTTTCTTTTTCTGTCCAAGATTTAGTATTAGGTCACCCATCACATTGAAAGGAGGCTTTGATAAAACACTGCATCCATACATGAGAATCTAGACTGTCCTGCTATCCCAGAAAATCCCTGGTCTAGTTGTTGGGCCTTGACCTTAAATCCAGTAAATTT
Source organism: Sigmodon hispidus (assembly GCA_004025045.1). Classification (NCBI taxonomy): domain Eukaryota; kingdom Metazoa; phylum Chordata; class Mammalia; order Rodentia; family Cricetidae; genus Sigmodon; species Sigmodon hispidus. The sequence continues at coordinate 23,309 of PVIH01015642.1, read as the reverse complement.
CTGATATATAAGAGCAGGCCACACCAGCCAGAACAAAGTGGTGCATAGCAAAACCGCTGTTCAGGAAGACTTCACCCAAGAATTATGAACACAGTTACAAAGAATGACAGTCAAGCATTAGGCAGAGTTTGGAGAATTATGCAGAAGAGGAGTAGGAAAGATTGTAGTAGCCAGTAGTGTCAAAGACATCACATGAAAATCCACAGAAAAATCAGACTTAACCTCTAGGAGATAAAGAAGCTGAACTGAAAACCAGGGAAACTGCATGGAACTGACCTGGGCCTTCTGAATATATGTTACATTTGTGTACCTTTGTCTTTGTGTGTAACTCCTAGCAGTGAGATCAGGGCATGTCTCTAACTCTGTTGACTATTTTGGGGACCTGTTCCTCCATCATTATTGCCTCATCAAAACTTGTGGAGAAGGAGTGTTTGGTCTCAATGCAGTTTGACATATTATGCCTTGCTAATATCCAAGATTTGCTGGTTTGTATTTATCTGAAGAGAAAAATGTGCAGGAATAGTCAACGGGGCTAGGGAAGGAAATGAGGTCAGGGTAGTAGATGGGAAGACAAGAAGGAACAGAATATTAGATTAGGATGTAAAAATAAGAAAATGAGAATCAGGTTTCAATATTCTGAGTATTTTCACTCTCTGAACTTTTGATTCTGTTATTGTTGTTAGTCAAATCCTGCAACCTATTTAAATATTATCCCTTAAGGATTCTTGCTGTAAAGATTAGTTTAAAATGTAATAAATTAGAAGAAAACTTGAAAGAAATGGAACTGCAATAAATTTTATTTTCTAATAAACAGACAGTGATATATTATAGCTTTTATTTTAATTTAAGAGCTGTTACTATTTGGAGAAATACTATCAGTGTTTCTTGATACATAGAGACAAGAGGAAAGAAAATCAATTAATGGAGAACTATGTCTGTGGTCCCAGAAAACTTTTCAGAAAAAATGTTTCTTTGATATGTTTTATGTTTATTTTTGCAACCAAACCACAGTATCCCATCCATCCTGTTGCATTTAGTTTCTGTATATGCTTTTACTCCTCAAGAACACAGGGAATGTTCATGGAGTATTTCTGTCTTTCAGAAGAGTAAGAAATATGAAAAATATAATAAAATAAATATATTCTTATATAACATCAATTTGAACAAATGAGAAAATTATCTTTGGTCTCTGAAAAAAGGCAAATACACTTTATAAGTTTATAAACTCTGAGAAAAATTTTCACTCATATAAAATGAAAGAATATATACTTTATTGATTTCTAATATTTGATCCATCTTGCTATTGTTTAAAATTTATTTATGGAAAACAGAACCCCTATATTTTTCATAACTTAACAGTGCTCAAAATGTAGATTTAAATTTGTGAGTAGTAAAAATACTCCATTTTAATAAACGTGGAAATAATTTGTTGTCATTAAATGTTCCATGAAAATGAATTTTTCTAAATAGGAGTTCCAAAATCTTACTTTTGACAAGAGATATTTTGTTGTGCTTGTTGTTGTAGGCTTTTATTCCATTTATAGTAAATTGAAATTCAATAAGAAATGTTTTTTTTCTATAGTAATGTTGTGTACAGGTATGTCATAGAACTGAATATCTAAGAAGAAATCTGAAGAAAGTTTAAGAATTTGAAAGGTGGAGAGAAGATTTTTTTTCTAGAGAAGATACTAATAAGTTAATATATTAAAGTTGGCCTCTAATGATGCATATCAAGCAAATACCTCTGCATCGTTGCTGAGAAAAAATAGTGAGTCTTCCTTTTACTTTGAAAATGTCAACAGCCATAAAAATAAATCCATCAGTTATGAATCCAATCATAAATTGAGATTTGATTCTCTTATTATTCACTGGTAGACAGAAATCAGCCTTTCAAAGAACATCAAGACAAAAGACAAAAAAACTATGCTACAAGATCATGCTCCTAGTCATTCTGGAAATGCAAAAAATAAAACACTGCTCAACTTTTTTTTAATCTAGTTAGAAATTGAAAGTTCAAAAAGCAAAACAAAAAATTGGTCAGGGTAAAGAGAACAGACAACAGTCATTCATTCCTTCTAGACAGGTATGCTAATTGTTCAACTCTGCAAACCAGTGCGGAAAATTCTCAAGAAATTGATAGTAAGTCATCCACAGAAAACATAGCAGCATTATTCATCATAGCAAAAACCTGGAAGCAACCTAGATACCCCTCACCTGAGGAATTGTTTAACAAACTGTAGTCCATCTACACAATGGAGTACTACGCAGCAGTAAGAAAAAAATGTTATACTAAAATTTTCAGGCAAATGGATGGATTTGGAGAATATCCTCCTGAGCAAGTTGTCTCAAACCCAGAAAGATAAGCATGGGATATACTCACTCATTAGTGGACTCTAAACAGAAAAAGCAAAAAGCAAAGCATGTCCAAGCTGCAAACCACAACCCCTGAACAGCTTTGGATCTGAAACACCTTGGATCCCACTCCCTCAAGAGGTACACCTGACTGAGTCTTAATGTTGGGGTGAGGAAACTGGATCTGGCAGGAGTGGATGCTGAACTGAGCATTATTGGAACCTTGGACCTCCTGCCCATGCTGGGGAGGAGATGGAGAGATGTGGAGAAGAGAAAGTGACTAGAGGGGGTGGGAGGGGGAAGGGACCTTGAAAAAGGATATACAAGGAGAGAAAATGTGACTTCATTCATAATAAAAAATAAAAAAATAAAATAAAAAAGCAAAAAAAGAGAAAAGAAATAAAAACAATATCACTCCTTGTCACATGTCCTACACGTCAGAAAGAAATATATCACTCATTATAATGCGTATTAGATACCTTTATTCAGAGCACATTTTAAATATGTAAAATCTAGTGATTTAATCATAATGGAAGACAGTATCACTGAATATGACATGAGTATGGCATAGAAGCAATCACATAAGTCAACAAGTATGACTTTATAAGAAAACTAAACATACAATTCTGAAGGGAAATATATTTAAATTTACATCTATGATTCTCATTCCATAGAGTAAGTGTTGATGAATATTGTCTCCATCTTCTTATAACCTGAAAAATTATAAATGAAAGTTAAAACATATATGGGATGGTATGAAGTATTTGACATAGGGGAAAATGATATATACAAGTGATTAATGAGGTAATAAATAAATTTTGAGACACAAAAATTATAAATTCAGACCTTGGGAAAATAATTTGAATTTTAAATAATATATTTTTAGGCAAATATGTTAACTGGCATAATTATGTGGTTCAGATTTGAACTGACAGTTTTCATGTACATAACAATTTCTGAAGCACAGAAAAACAAATATACATATTGATCTACATCATATCTTACAAAAATGAGTTACATTAAAATTTGTGAAGTATTGGGCTGGAGGGATGGCTCAGCTGTTAAAAGCTTGGCTCACAACCATAAATATAAAATTTGTGAAGTATTTATAAATTCTAAGTACATAATTCACAACATATCAAAGGGGTTAATCATGTACCATAGTTATTGCTTCACCAGTTACATTTTGGCAAATGCACTTAACCAATTCTTTACCCCATAACAACTTAATCCATCACAATACAAAAGTGACTAAGTTGCCAATAAATAATTAGTTTTCTTGAAATATTTTTTCTATTGTAGTGGGTCTACTGTAATGAGTTGAGAGTTATAATTATTATGTAATACTCACCTATTCAGTATACTCATTCATGATGGGCATAAGTCTGTAAAATAGATCAAATAAGCAGGTATTCTTAAAGACAGTTAATCTTAAAATTTCTGAACTTTAGGTAGGAATGCAAAATCATAGTGGTTTTTTTTGCCTCAATTTGCAATTTATTTAGATAGAAGAATACTATTACCTGTTTGTGTCATATCTCTGATATTCTCAGAAGGAATATTGTATAGATTAGTTGCTTTGAAATACTCTTCCTTTGACTCATTATCCAGAGTTGATGATGTTGCTATATTACATAGAAAAAATTAGAATGTCTATTAGATTGTTGCTTAACTTTTAATATGCAGTTATTAAACCATGTTGTAAAATTGTAAATTTCTACAGTCTCCACCAACCTCTCTTTCAGATTGGTAAATGTTCACAGCAAGTTCATCATTAATTTATGTTTAAATATTGAATGGGGTTCAAAATTTTACAATTATTTTATTTTATTTATATAATATTATTATAATAATAAATATCATTATTTATTATTTGATGTTTCCACAATCAAAACATATTTAAACATTCACAATGTGTGAATTATATAAAACACAGTAAGTGCTTGGTTTAGTTATTTTACTAATTTAATTTTTTTATTATCAATTAAAGTCATAATTTTTATACGTGCATATCCTTGTTCAAGCTCCCTTCCTCCTCCCACCCCTTCTAGTCACTCTCTCTTCTCCACACCATAGCTTTTGTTTTGAATGATTTTCAGCTATAGAGTCCATGCCCTAGACTTCTTTACCTCAAGGCTAATCTAAACTGTTTACCTAGTTGGTTGGTTCTATCATTTCTGCTATTGTGAAAGAAAGCTAAACACAGGGCTGGAGAAAGGCTCAGAGGCTAAGAGAACTAGCTGTTCTTCCAGTGGTCCTGATTTCAATTTCCAGCAACCACCTGATGGCTCACAACCATCTGTAATGAGATCCAGTATCTTCTTCTGGCCTGTAGGCAGAATACTGTATACATAATAAATAAATCTTTTAAAAAAACCTAGATGTCAAAACTTGCACTCTTAGAAATGACAGAAACTGCACACTCATAATTGCCTATATGTGAACTGAACAAGTATGACACCAATAGGCATAGTAAAGTGAATAGACAAAATCTCAAGAGCCCTCAACTCTAGAACTTCAATAAGAAACTGCCTTACCCATAGAACAACTGACTATTTGGTGGTTCAATGTCAGTCAGCTCTGGAAATATAGTCATGCTAGTGCAATTATAGACTGGACAGGTTGTATTTATATATTTCATTATTAAAGTAAGTTTAATTAAATCAAAGTAAGTGCCACCATATATTTCAAAGACACTAAGGGAAGGTAAATTCCTAGGAGGGTTTGGATGAAGAAAAGGAAAGGGGAAAATAATACAACTCTTATAAAGAATAGTATTTTTGAAAAAAAAAAAAAACCTGTACTTTCCCCTAGTAAGCCAAATATCAATTTTTCTTCAAAAATGTTGATTTAACAAAAATAAATAAAAAGAAATGTTGATTACTTGTGGAGATAATCATGAGTCAAATGTGTTAAAATGCCTTAGAGCTTCATAAATGAAGGACTGAATCTTTGTCACTGCTAAATTTTATTGTAATACATTTAGATTTTGTGATGATATGAATGAATGAATGAGTGAATTGATTAATTAATTGACATAAAGGGCATACAGGCAAGAATAATGTAGTCACAATTATTCAACTAATTTTAGACAATTGAATTAATATTTTATGCTAGGGTGTGTTAAGTGATAAAACCCAAGAAAATTATAAGAGACATTTGGTTATGGCCACATGAACCACTCTCATCTATAGAAAAACTGAGTTTGAAATTTGTAAAGACTGGAACAGGCCCCACAGTGTAGGTACAAAAGTAATGAAAGAGAAAATTCTATAAAGCAATCCATTAACAATTATATTTGGAAACACTTCTTCCTGCTAAATACTTCTTTAGGTACCTGTTCTCTGTTTTCAGTAAAATACATACTCTAACTTCAAACATGATTTTCCTACATACAATCAGATATGATACTTACACAATGCTGCTGTCACATTGATTGTTTTCCCACTGTGTTTAATATAGAAAACTTGAAACAAGATGGTGGTATCTGATACTTTAATCAATGAAAATTGAGGCATGCCTGAGACTGAGAAGAAATAAGAGTTTTGGAATTTAGAGCAGTATGAATCTAACCATTTAAGTCTCATTTTGAGTATATCATTGTGAGTTCTTACATTAATCAATGTGCACTAATACCAGTATCAGTATTTTGCACACATATAGAACAATATGAATAAAGAAATCAATTTTATATCCTTTACATACAAGAAAAAAACATGTCCAGTTTCAATTTGTAAGTAGTTAATAACCAGTTGAAATATAAGCCAGTTTAAATGTTTATAGTATCAAACTGCCATCTAATTGTTTTATTTCACACCTAGAGATTAGTTAAACTCTCAGTTCTTGTCAGAAAAGCTATTTTTTAGTACATGGTGATTAATTCAGCGATTTAGAGTTTATCTGCATGCAATGAGTAACCAACTATGGAATTTTGATTACCAAATGAGACATTTTTATTATCCATCCTTCTACAAAGCCTTGGGATCTTTACATAATCAGTCTTGAAAGTATTGTTATAGCTTGAGGTTTTAAAAATGGTCTAGAAGTAGATTTTTTTTAAATGTCAGGACCAGAACATTTAAGACAATGGGGGAGAAGAGTCTATATGAGCAAGAGGATAGAGATTATAAGGAAAATTCCCACAGTGATGGCTGGCTTGAGCTCTGGGGAGCTCACTGAATCAAGAATAGCCACCTTAGAAACATCAGGAAAAGGAGCTAGGCCCATCAAAGATAGGCAAATATCTACTGACATGGGCAGTATGTGGAGCCTTGGAGGGGTGGGATCAAACTGTGTCTCAGTGTGTGAACTGTCACCTTGGAGCCCTTTCCCTCCAGAGGAACAGTTAATGCAGTCTTGATATTTGAATGAGGAAAATGGACTTGCCTGATGTGGATGCTGACCTAATCCACCTTGGGACCTCTTGCCCTTTGAAGGGAAGGGATGGGGAATGGGGAGGAGGGTGGCAGAAGGCAGACAGGGAGGGATTAGGAGGGGGAAGGAAGGGGAAGCAAGAGGATACACGGATAAAAAAGACTTTATTGTATAAATAAATAAAAAAAGAAATAAGAACAGAGGTAGCTATATCTACAAAATTATTGTATAAATAAATAAAAAAAGAAATAAGAACAGAGGTAGCTATATCTACAAAATTAAGCCAGGCAAAATTCCATCATGAATAGGGGGATGGCAATCGATGTCCACTCAAAACAGAGAAGATGTTGGGAGTTGGTGGATACCAGGAGAGACATAACCACTTTTCTTCAGTGGTTTACAGGAATCGCTTGTGCATGCTCTTGTGGATGGTTCTATATTCAAGAACATACTGATAGCACTAAATGAATAAAAAGGTGTATGTAAAGTTAGGAGAAAGAAGTGATGAATAAATTATGGAACAGTTAAAAATGATGGACAGAGGGAACAGGTTTGATCAAAATACATTGTATAAATATGTAAAAATAATAATTTAAAAGAACCCAGTATCATAATGTTCCATATATATTATCAGATACTATGTTAGTTCAGTGCTACAGTGAATCTTGAAACCAGATCTACAGAAATAGAATGGAATATATAAACCTTTCTGACAGCTTAAAGAGCTCAGTATGTTTCACTAATATATTAATGCCCATTTAGTCTCTTAGTTAATCAAAATAAATCCTCAGTGAATTATGCCATTCTTATACAACAAGTGGCTCACTGGTATCTAAAATAAATCCTAGATACAACTGACATTCATTCAATGTCTTACTCCAAGAGCTTCAAATGCACAGAAAAAGTAAGAAAACATTTTTAAGATTAATAATTAAAATAGGATAATGTTTTTCAAAGTTATCTATTCCCACCTCTCCTCTGGGTTGAGTGCTTGATATTTGAAAATTATTAAATATTATAACACATATTGAACTTTAAAAATGTTTGAGGAAGAAGGCCACAAGTGTGGGGTCAGACATAGAAAGAATGGAAAGTAAGGGTTATCAGAATGTACTATAATTAATAAAAATATTATGATAAAAATATTTCAAATTTTATGATTATAATTTTGAAAGTTTTAGTTCTCGATTTCATGACATAATCAAGCTATGTAAATGAGAGGGTAAATATTCTGATTATTGTTTTTATTCTCATAAAAGTTGTGGATAAGAAATCATGTGAAATCTTAAATTTCTAATAAAACAGTTACTATATTCTAAGAATTCTGTCAATCACAAGAACTTACATATTGATAGTTTACCTCACCTGTATGATACATGTCAAATATATGCATATACATACAACAATAATTAATAAAAAAGAGGCCATAATTTTGAAAGAAAGAACAATGTGTGGATATATTTGAACATAGGAATGAAAATGGAAAAAATTACATAATTGTAATGTCTAAAATAAGGCAGAGTTGCTTTATAATCTCAAGTACTAAAATGACTTTTAATTTTATTTGAGTATGTGATGTATTTTAGAATCTTGTGTTCATAGTGTTCTACATAATCTTGAAAAATACTACCCATAACTGAGGTGCCAGTTTTGAGATTTTTACAAACCTCTCTTTCCAAGATCTGGGGAATAAATCCAGAAACGTGGGATGCTACGGAATTTTTTATTCAAGGTCCAGATATGATTGCAGTCAGTACATTCTCCATTTTCTTTCTTCTGTGATCCACTGTTATTTCCTGAGGTAATGAGATAAAATGAATTTCTCTGCTTTATGCTGCTTCTTTTTTTTTTTTTTACACTGTATTCAACTTATTTATTTAAAACAGAAGTACTTATTGAATTTTTAGACACTATTCCAAGTACCTAAATTTTATTTTTTTTCCTTCTTTATTTTGTGTTTATCAAGAAAAAAAAATAGTAAAAAGAACTTAAAATGCGGAAGAGTTAACAATAACTATATAGAGGATAAGAATCATAAGCATGGCTTATCAAGGGTGGAAATACAAATAAGATTGCTACACATATATTTTCTTTGTGTTCATCTTTCTGCTGCTTCTTGAATAATAGTTATAGATACAAGAAAATTCATTAAAATTGCCAAGAAGCTGAATTCACTGAATAATTTGCTGTCCTCAGCCATCCCGAAAGACTAGATACACACCTTGCTTGTCAAAAACCAGACGTCCAATGTATTCTGCTACAACAGTGTGGTTTTCACAAGTGTCAAACTCCCTAAATGCAAAGAGACATCTATTATTCATCACTAATTATCATGAATACATTACCTTTTAGTCTCAGGGAAATATAGAAATTGCATTCTTATTTTATCCTAATCATGTCATTGTCCTTTCTACAATGTGACTCTTTCCATATCTGATAGCCAGTTTTAAAATTATCTATGGTTAGAATGGGTCATTGTGGTGCCAAAAGAATGTGTTTCTATGTTGTAAGAAGATTCTGTCTGGGGCATTGACCTACAGCTACTGATTGTCAAGATCTCCCACCCTATAAAAAAGACAGAAGAACTTCTCTTTATATATTGGCAGATATATACACTCTGATTTCCAAGGGCCTCAACACACAACATGTTAAAAAAGAGAACTCTTAGACATGCACATTCTTACTATTATTTTATTCTATCCCAAAAATATTCCAATACATTTCTCTGATTCATTCATAAATACCTTGGCTCCAGGAAATTATAAATAATAGTGTCCTAAATTATCATACTGCTCCAAGGGCCACTAATTTTTATCAACAATATTTAATTGAGAGTGACATTTGCTATCTGCAATGGACATAGCATACATACCAAAACATAGAAAAACAGATATGCATACTTTCTGCCTAAAACTTGAAATTCAATGTCCAATATTCTAATTTACACATCACATTTCCATATATTAATACATTATTTGGGGGCTACATTTTTCTATTTTTAAAACAAACATGGCCTGTATTATCAGTATTTTGACAGAAAAGCATGTTACACATGAACATTTCTTTGATCTAATCTGAAACAGAAGTATAAATTAAATATTAATTCCATTGAAACACTCAAAAATTTTAGTAATGAAATAAAGGGTATTCTTTTTATAATCTGATGATTTGCTCCTAAAAATGCATGTCACTTTTCTTCATCTTTAGTAGCAACACTTATGCTTATTCTTAAAATGTTGTGCATAACACTGTGGTTTGTCATAAAATCTTTCATGTTCATCCTTGCTTTTGTATCAAGTTCTACAGGAATCATTTTTTATGCATTTGAAGGAGAAAATGGACTATGAAGATTTAGAAGAATTTATAATTATATAACATATCTGAAATAATAAGCACTTCTCTTTATTTTCTGTTCCCTTATTTATCTGTTTATTTTTCATTGGAGACCAGAATTTACAAAGCTCATGTTACTCCTCAATTAATTCTGAAGCTGTAGTGATCCATCAAATCCTGATCCAACTTATTCAACTCTTCAGTTTTTGGACTGTGCACTAAGGTATACATCCATAGCTTTTATCAGATTCTCACCATCTCTGGTTTCTAGAATACAAATCTACAAATAGAAATTTGAGGACTAATGCTGAGTTAAGAAAAGAATTGAACGAAGACATATGTCATGCAATTATTTTCTGTTACTTTTTTTTATTTGCTTTTGTTGTTTGGGGTAGTTTGGGTTGTGTTTTGTATCATTTTTGGTTTTCTTTTTATTATTTCTGTTATATTTAGAGAATAATGACTCACTTTTGAATCTTAAAGATTAGTTGTATGTGTTTTTTAAATGTGCATATTTTAATATTATAGGCAAAAAAATTTCTTCAATATTTTCTACTTTCATTCTCCATCTGTCATAAAATATTCTGAGAAACAAGGAAAATGAGTGAGAAAAGAATTTGGTACATTTATACATTTTAGTCATAGTTCATCATTGAATAGCATACAGGGCAGAAATTGTGGGGAAAGGATGTTTTATGACATGTTATGTGGCTTTCTCATAAGCCTGTCCTCAGCCAGTATTCTCATTCAGCCAAAAACCACATGACAGCATTGACTGTGTCTCAATAGTAGCCTGCTTATCCACCCAATAAAAATTAAGGCAGTCCTTCTTAAAGATGCCCCAGTTCACTTTGTGTTATTACAAGCTGAAGAAAAAATGCTTACTGAGCATTTTAAGCAAAATTATGTATTTACATTTTGCTTAAAAGTATTTTTAACTTAAATATGTCATTTATTTTTTAGAATAGCACCTTTTATTGCATGAATTGGAATTTTAGATGTCTTTTATTTTTGTTTATAAGTAGAGTTTTTGAGACAATTTATTTCTGTGTGTCCCTGGCTAGACTGTAATTCACTATGCAAATCAGATCTGCTACAGAATTATAAAAATTTTTGTTTCTGGTTGTTAAATGCTCAGTGTTTAGACATATGTTCCTAAGTATTGTTTAACTTGTGTTTCTGTAGACTATTTTCAGTTGACATGTAATGTCTTACAAATCCAAGATAAGTTAGACCACATCACATATGCTGTATCATCAATTAACTGGTGGACATAAATGTAGGAGGACAACAAATTCTGACTCATCTTTAGCTGTGTAATGAAATAAAGATCAGGTTGGACATGTGTTAACCTAGTTTCTGAAAAAATTACAACTTGTTAAAAGCAAGGAACAGGTTATGCTGGAAATCCAAATACAGTATCATCTTAATGACAAGGTTCAGTCTGGAGCCTGCCATATCATACCTTACATATCACCATAGGCCATGCAGCTTGCATAGTCTTTTTACTGTTTATTACTGGGGTTAAAACCTATGGTATTTCATACAATAGGCACACATTATACAATTGAGCTTTACATATACTATTAGGGAGTATGGTCCTGTTGGAAGAAGTGTGTCACTAGGGGTGGCCTTTGGGGTTTCAGATGCCCAGGGATAAACAGTATAGCAGTCTCTTCCTGCTGCCTGCAGATTCGAAAACAAAACTCTCAGTTCCTTCTCCAGCACCATGTCTGCCTACATGCCACCATGTGTACTGCCATGATGATAACAGACGAAGCCTTTGATCTTGTGACAAGGTCCAAATCTTACTGCCTTTATACTTAGTGTACATCCAGAAAACTCAGGAAATTTAAAGTTTACTTGAATATATGTTGAGATTATAAGATGATCTTAGATATCATGACCAAGTAAACTAATGTCACCAAATTATCATAGAACAACAGAAATATCCACACATCATTAATGTGTTCTGCAAATAAGAATTCTTCATTTTCCATCTAAAATTTTAAAATTCACTTACCTTGTATAAAAACTGACGGATAATTCCCTAGAATTATTACGATTAAGATAATATCTAATGTTACGAGCATAAATTCTCAGAAGTCCATTTTCTTTAGTCATCTCTGTGTCACTAGATGCTAAGTAAATTGAGTGAAAATTCCCTGAAAACTAAGAAGGAAAAGGAAAGTTAGAAAGGTCAATGAACACTTGTGAGTGTATTGTGTGTGTGTGTGTGTGTGTGTGTATAAAATATAACTTACAAATGTGTGTGTGGCAGTCAAAGCTACGTGTCTTGCTCAATCACTGTCCATCTTAACTTTTGGACAAATATTCCCCAACTCTTCTGGAAATCACCATTTCACTATACTATGTGGACAGTGAGCCCCAAGGAAATTGCTGTCTCTGCCATATCATATCTGGGACTGCACATATGTGTCAGTGTGCCTAGCATTTTACAAGAATGCTGGGGCTCTGTTAGTCTAATCTTCAATTCATCCTTATATTATCAAAACCATTTACCCTACCCTACTGCTTTTTTTCTTTTTCCTCAACACCTATAATACTCACTGCAATTACCAATAGATTCCAGCAATATAAAATAAAGTAACTGTTGAGATCCATGTATAAATGGTGGTATTTTGAGATGAAAAACTAAATCTAACAAAGTTATGTTACTGTGGAAACAAAGTGGTATCATTAACATCCTTACACAAAAACCTGGGATTTGAAAAAGACAGATAACTCAAACTGTTTCAAGCATAGGGAGTGCTCTGAATTCATTTACTTATCAAGTCACATTTATATATGTATAATAATAAATAATGTGTGTGCACTCAGCAGCATAGAAACATGCAGAAACATGAACACACCACAATGCCTCCCACAAACTTTTTCATTCCACAATCAGCTTTCACATGGTACCTCTAAAGGGTCTTTATCAGTCAGAAGATTCGTTTTAGATGGAGTTTGATTGGCAGCACAAACCAAGTACACCATAGCAAACAGCAGAAGAATCTTCATCCTGTTACTGTTTTCTTATCTCTTCTACAGAAATTCAGATTAGTTCAGTTGTCAAAAGAATCAGAAATGAAGATATAGTTATACCATTTCTCTCTTCTCAAAACATAGAATGAAACAGGCGTTGTTCATCCTCAGTATTTATATTTCTTCCATGCTTCCTTATTGGTAGTGTTGGAATCTGTTTGACATTATTTTACTTAAACAATATGATTAGTTTTATGGAAAGTTTGATATGACTTTTATTGTTGATATATGTACACAAGAAAGAGCAACCTATGAATTATTCCAAGGACATCAATATGTAAGTAGTTATGTAATTGAAGAAAAATGAACATCTCTACAGGAAGTTCATCTCTTTAAGTTACTTTCTGTACTCATGATGTTTTATGCTTTAATGAAAGCTAAATTTAAATAGTTCTACATTGCATCCAAAATATTGATGACTATAAATGTTACACAAAGCATGCTAGAACAAAACATATCTTTCCGTGACCCTAATTAGGTACGATTCTGGATTCCAGTTATGATTGTTAAGTAGGATTCACAAAACACTGTGAGAATTTATTTTTTTGTTTCTATATTGTCTGTTTCTTCCTCCTCATATAGATTGGTGCTTGATTTTGTGTACAGCTATCATTTTCAAAATGCCATCTTCAGCCAACTCCATTTACTATGCCTTCTAAATCAGAGATTCTCAATATGTGGGTTGTGATGCCTTTGATGGCCAAATGACCCTTTCAAAGGGGTCATCCATGACCATAGGAAATACCAGATATTTGCATTATGATTGATAATGGTAGCCAAATGATAGTTATGGAGCAGCAATTGAATAAACTAATGGTTGGGGGTCACCAAAACATGGGGTAATGTGTTATAGGGCTGCGGCATAAGGAAGGTTGAAAACTACTGTTCTAAATGATACTTCCACTATTGCTGACAAAGAATATAATTTTTAAGAAAAAGAAGTCATTCACTGGAACTGAATATATGTACATATATAAGATAGAGACATGCGCACAAATAAATTGATGAAACAAGAAAATATAAAGAAAGAAAGAAAAAATAAATTAATAAAAGATTTGAAAGAGAGCAATGAGGAGTATAAGAGAAAATTTGGAAGGAGGAAAAAGGAGGGAAAGGGAGAAAATACATAATTATATTGCAATCACCAAAGCTAAAAGAATATTTAAATCTATAAAATGTGATTAATATGTATAACAATATAATTCTATTTAAAAATTGTGCTTGTAAATATGAACAAAATATATTGTGTAAAATTTTCAAAGAATTAACCAAATTTATTGGGGCAAAAAGAAGTTTATCTTTGTGAGTTGAGGTCAGCCTGTTTAGCATAGTTGGCCATCCAGTGCTATGGAATGAGATTTGATCTCTAAAAAACCCTAAAAATTATTTTAAAAATAATAATAAAATACAAAAATTGAAAAGAAAAATATATTTTAATTGGAGTATGTGATTTTATGATTTTAATTTTAATACTGTTTGATTATATATTAGAACACAAAGGAAATCTTTCAAAATATAGGAAAATTAAAATAATTTCCTATATTTTTTTCTGACTCCAATGGAGTAAAACTGGATTTATAATGTAATAAGAAACTATAGAAACTGCAAAAATTCATTGAAATTAAAGAATACACTACTAAATGTGTTTAAAGCCAAATAAAATATTGTAAAGTTCCATTAAAAACCAACCAAAATACATTTTACATAGTTTTTGTGAAATTCAAATATATATTTGAAAGTTTGTCATTGAAATTTACCAACTTATCTAATTTAATTACCTTGTTTTCAGAACTCTCTTTTTCACATAATCAATTTTTATCATGACTTTTCATTGGGGGTTTTATTGAACTTACTGAGCTTTATTATCCAGTATCATCTCTGTTTGGCCTTTTCTAAATACTTCTTTGTCCTATCACTTTATTTATATCTTATATTGACTTCCTTATTTCCTTCAGCTATCTGATTTTGTTCCTTTCAAGCATATTCTCTGAGTTGTTTGAACATTTTTGCAATTATTTTTTTTAATTTCTTTCAGGTTGAGTTCTATAATTATAGCATGAGTTGGTTGTAGAAGAAACATGTTATTTGGGAATTTTGTTTTGGTTTCTTTTCTTTGAAGAGACTTGTATAACAGGAATCTAGGGACTTCTTACTTACAAGCACTGTTAGATAGGAGAATTTGGGAAATGGGCTTTAAGTGCTAGGTCAAAATCCAGTGACCCCTAACAATTTTTGTCAGGAGTTTTGAGAACAGTCTAATTTTGTAATGGGTACTTCATATCTAAGAACTACATACTTGAAGGCATTGAGAGCTAGGATGCTCTCAGAACTTTGGATGGGGACACAGTATCCAAGCAGGGACCACTTAGTCACAGTTTCTCGGAACTGGGTATATTGTGAATATTTGTGCCATGTAGTCAGTTTCTAAAGACCTCTTTCCTATTGACACTTGGAGAAAAGCAAAATAGGGGGAGTTTGGATACAGTGAACTATTTGGAATTATTTTTATTTTCCTATTATAATTAATAATACAAATACAGTAGTAATTCCATATTACTCATTGAATGATAGAGTCATTTCTAAATTTATATGTGCCAAGTAATTTTAAGGATGCAAATCTGCTCATATTCTTCAGATGCTCTGATCTGATCTTTCTGAGTGTCATTTTTATAATTTCATTTCTCAGTAGGCTTACAAATAAAAAAAAAATTTAAAACAAATACCAGGGAAATTTTATCAATGAAAACTGAAAGCAATATGACAAGACTTATTCGTCTATTTTTAGCAGCATTTGAATTCATCTAAAGGTATCCAACTGTAAAAGGTTATTCAGAACATTTCGACTGAAAGTAAAATTATATCATATTCTTAACCATAGTCTCAGGTCTTGGAAACTTGAGACAGGAGGATCATGAGTTTAAAACCTGCCTAGTAAGACCTTATTTCAAATGAAAATTTTATAGTTGTCATCAAAAGTATGATATATTCTAGCTTAAGATAGGAAAGTGCTCTTTTCATATCTTCTATTGAGAACATCTTCCTGGCCGTGGTTTTCTGTACCTGCAGAGAGGAAGGGAATTAGGAAAGAACACTGTGATGTCAAATTACACTAATCATTTCTATGATATTCAGACTTCTAAAGAAAATCTATCATAATGTTTGCTATATTCCTTTAATCTTTTATTACATTTCATATTTCTGAACTTCTAACCACTTGCTCCACTTATATATAGTTAATAAATAAAATCCTTGCCTTTGGTGGTAATGACAGGAAAAATCAGAGTAATACAGATGTTACTGTTCCAATTTTGGTGATTAATTAGAAGCTGGAAGGACCAGGTCATATGAATTCCAACCTCAGGGATCATAATCTACTTTCTTGTCTGTATTTCTTCACCCCTTCTTTCCATCATTCTAGCTGTTTCTGTGTTTTTCCTTAGTGAATGGTTTTTACTATACTCCCTACATGTATGTGAGATCTTGGTTCATTTGCCTGAATAACGTAATACTACCCTTACAAAAAATATATATCGTGTTCTGAATATAAGACTGACAGCAAAATCCCTCACTATCTCCATGTGTGGGCTTGTAACATGTGATGAAGTAATGTGTATCATGATTTAGCATTTTCTTGCTTATTTCTTTTTAGGAAACATAGTTCAACTTGACAAAAAGGGAAGAACAACTTTTTAAATATAAATCACAAAGGCATATATTTTGAAACAATTCTGAGTACATACAAAATTTTATTTGCTAAAGATAATAGAAAAATGCATACTAATAAGATGAATACATTATCCATTTGTACGATTATCTTAGTTGAATATTAAGCATCATGGAACACAAAGTACTTTCAATATTTTTTGGAGTGAATTGATTTTTTATTTCATAATAATCAAAGCTAAGACTACTGTTTTGTATAAAAGCAAAGTATCAAATAGGAGATAAGTGCTTAAAGCTAAATAAAAAATTGTGAAGTTCCCTTAAAAACCAGCTAAAATACATTTCATATACTTTTTGTGAAATTCAAAAGAAGGGCTGAAAAAGAAATAAGGGAAACATCACCCTTTATAATAGCTGCAAATAGTATTAAATACTTTGGAGTAACTATAACCAAAGAAGTAATAGATCTATTTGACAAAAATTTTAAATCACTGAAGAAAGAAATTGAAGAGGATATCAGAAAATGGAAAGATCTCTCATGTTTCTGGATAGGTAGGATCAACACAGTAAAAATGGCAATTCTAGCAAAAGCAATCTACAGATTCAATGCACTGTCCATCAAAATCCCAACACAATATTTTTTGGAACTTGAAAGAAAAATGCTCAATTTTATTTGGAATAACAGGAAAGCTAGGATTGCAAAAACAATTTTGTTCAATGAAAGAACCTCAGGAGGCATCACCATCCCTGACTTTAAGTTATACTATAGAGCTACAGTAATAAAAACAGCCTGGTACTGGCATAAAAACAGACTGAGTGACAGGCTTAGTTCTATTTGCATTTATCTACACACTACCATACAGCTATGCCAACACCATTTGTTTAATATACGTTCTTTTTTTCCATTAAATATTTTGGGCCTCTTTGTCGAAGATCAGGTGTTCATAGGTTTTTAAGTTAATGTCTGGATCCTCAATTCTATTCCATTGATCCACAAGTCTGTTTTTATGCCAGTACCAGGCTGTTTTGATTACTGTATCACTACAGTATAACTTGAAGTCAGTGAAGGTAATGCCTCCAGAGGTTCTTTTGTTGAGAAAATTATTTTTGCAACAATGACTTTCCTGTTATTCCAAATGAAATTGTTTATTGTTATTTCAAGGTCCAAAAAAATACTGTGTTGGGATTTTGATGGGCAGTGCATTGAATCTGTAGATTGCTTTTGGTAGAATTGCCACTATTACTATGTTGATCCTACCTATCCTGGAACATGGGAGAGCTTTCCATTTTCTGATATCCTCTTCAATTTCTTTCTTCAGTGATTTAAAATTTTTGTCCTATTGGTCTGTTACTTCTTTGGTTATAGTTACTCCAAGGTATTTAATACTATTTGCAGCAATTATGAAGGGTAATGTTTCCCTTATTTCTTTTTCAGGTCTTCTGTCTTTATTTATAGCAGGACTACTGATTTCTTTGAGTTAATCTTGTATCCTGCTACATTGCTGAAGGTGTTTATCAGCTGTAGCAGTTCCATGGAAGAATTTTGTGGATCATTTATGTATACAATCATATCATCTGCAAATAGAGATAGTTTTCCTTCTTCTTTTCCAATTTGTATCCTCTTAATCTCCTTTCGTTCTCTTATTGCTTTACCTAAAACTTCAAGAACTATATTGAATAGATAAGGGGAGAGAGGACATTCTTGTCTAGTTCCTGACTTTAGTGGGATTTCTTTAAGTTTGATACTGGCTGTTGGCTTCTTGTGAAACATATCTATTATATTTTGGTATTCCCCCGGTATTCCTGATTTCTCCAGGGCTTTTATCATAAAGGAGTGCTGGATTTTATCAAGGGCTTTTTCAGCATCTAAGAATATGATCATGTGGTTTTGTTCCTTTAGTTTGTTTATATGATGGATAACGTTTACGTTTTTTCGTATGTTAAACCACCCTGCATTTCTGGGATGAGGTCTACTTGGTTGTGGTGGATGATATTTTTTATATATTGTTGTATACAATTTGCTAAAATTTTGTTGAGAATTTTAGCATCAATATTCATGAGGGAATTTGGTCTGTAGTTCTCCTTCTTTGTTGTGCCTTTGAGTGTCTTGGGTATTAGGGCAATTGTGGCCTCATAACAGGAATTTGGCAATATTCCATTAGTTTCTACTGTGTAAAGTAGTTTGAAGAGTAATGGTAGTAATTCTTCTTTAAATGTCTAGAGGAATTTGACACTGAAACCATCTGGACCAGGGCTTTTATTTTTGGGGAGGCATCTAATGACGGCTTCAATTTCCTTAAGGGTTATAGGACTGTTTAGGTAATTAATCTGATCTTCATTTAATTTTGGTAGATGGTACCTGTCCATTTTGATAGTGTGTGTTGTTTTATGGTAGAGTTGAGTCCATTAATATTAAGGGATATTAGTGACCACTGATTGATATTTCCTGCTATTTTTGGTGGTAACTTGTTTGTATGTATTTCCTTTCTAGGGAGTATTCTTCTGTGGGGTTTTTGATTGTTTGTGGTTTCATGGGTGTATCTGGGGTCCTTAGGTTGGAGTTTTCCCTCTATTACTTTCTGTAGTGCTGGATTGGTAGATAGGTATTGTTTCAGTCTGACTTTGTCATGTAATATCTTGTTTACCCCATCTATGGTGATTGATAATTTTGCATGGTATAGTATTCTAGTTTGGCAGCCATGCTCTTTTAGTGTCTGTATAACTTCTGATCAAGCCCTTCTAGCTTGCATAATTTCCATTGAATAGTCAGGTGTTATTCTGATTTGTCTGCCTTTATATGTAAATGCAAATTGGCCCTTTTCTTTTGTAGCTCTTACAATTTTTTCTTTTTTCTGTATGTTTTGTAGCTTGATTATTATGTGGTGTGCTGAATTTTGGGGGGATCATATCTATTTGGTGTTCTGTAAGCTTCTTGTATCTTTATAGGCATTTCCTTCTTCAAGTTAGGAAAGTTTTCTTTTATGATTTTATTGAATACATTATCTGTGCTTTTGAACTGGCATTCTTCTCCTTCTTCTCTTCTTATTATTCTCAAGTTAGGTCTTTTCATAGTGTCCCAGATTTCCTGAACATTTTGTGTTATGGCTTTTTTGGTTTTAGTATTTTCTTTGACTAATATCTATTTGAGCTATTGAGTATTACACTACAGGATTCTATCTTCCATCTCTTTAACTCTGTTGGTTATGCTTGTATCTGTGGTTCCAGCTTTTTTCTTCAGGATTTCTACTTTCATCTTTGCCTCATTTTGTGCCTTTTTATTGCTTCTGTTTCAGCTTTTAGTTCCTGGCATGTGTCTTTCATAGATTTGTTCATCTCTTCCAATTTTTTGTTTGTATTTTCTTCTATTTATTTAAGGCAATTTTTCATATCTTCTTTGAGGGCTTTAATGATCATCATAAAGTTATTTTTGGTGTTGCTTCCTTCTATTTCCTCTTCATTGCTCATTTCAGGTCTTATAGTTGTAGGTCACCACTTTCTTCTGGAGTTACTATGTTGTTCTTTATATTACTGTATATATTTTTGCACTGGTGTCTGCCATGGCTTCAGTGGTTCAGGATTAGGTGGCTCCTGGTCAGTTGTGGCAAGTGGGCTTTTGTGTCTCCTGTCACCTCTGAGCAAGGGGTTTGCTCAATCGCTAACTCTGCTCTGGGCAGTAGTCTGAATTTTAAGGAGGCGGGGTGGCCGTGCAAGTTCCCTTGTTTTAGCAGCAGCTTAGGGAACCCTGACAGCGAAAGTTTATCTCTGTCTGCTACAGAGTGTGTGGAGACACGCTCCACAGACAGAACCTGGTCCTGAAACTGGAACCTGACCGGAACACAATTTTCCCTCCATATATTAATTTAAATAAGACTATTTGAGAGATATAGGTTCATTTTTGCAATACCCAATCTATCAACTCACCTACATTAAGAGAGCAAAGAAATGGATGCCTTTATTACTGTCATTTATTTAGACTGTTCAAAAGAAATACTTCTAAAAGAGATAGATATCCATTGCATTTTTCATATCACATGTTTTTTTTTTAGTCTCTTGTATTTTAATATCATAAGTGTAGTTCACCATTCCTTTTCCTCAACTTATGGAATTTTTTACTTTGATTTTGCTGAGTATAATATTTGTTTATCTTGAAAATATCACTTTTTCTATATCATGTCTGGTGAATTTGTACATATGATGGTACCCCACATACTCTGTATACTTTGTTAATATTTCTCATTATTTTTCTCAATGCATTAATATTGTCCATCAAGTCTTCTCTTTTATTTATGATGGTATAAACACAAATACCCATAATAAATGCTTGAGAAACAGTTTTAGTTTACATTCCTGGGAAAAATATGGAGCATTTAACATTAATGGTGCATTTAACATTAACTTTATTGTGTTTTTATTGTCATTTACAGGAACATTAACCAAAACCTTTCAATGTATCCTAGGGAAACAGTTGTTTGGTAAACAGCAAACATTTCTGCTCCTTCTTTGCCACATAACCTACAGAATGCACACTATCTTGTTTATATTTCTTCACTTTCCTTATCTCTATCTATGTATTTGTCTATTAATCACTTGGTGGTTGTTTTCTCATTAGTCTTTCCCAATGAAGTCGTCCAGACCCATACATATAGTGATTCTCCTTTTTCAAATCATGAGTGTCTTATTTAAGATTTTGATTCTATGTGCAATACTGATGATCCTGCACTGTTCCTTCAAAAATACCTATTCTTTGGTCTGAGTACACAGCCCATTTCCCTTCAAGTACCTGTTTCTTAGACACTGACCATTTGGCACCAGCATTTACAATACTCCACCTTCCCAGAATATACCTTGTTCTTCTCTTACCTTTTATTAGTGTGTCAACTGATATAAATTCACAAGTTGATCTAATGTGGTTGGGAAAATTGGAGCCTTATGAAGGGTGGATTTACAAGCTATTCTGAACACTTCTACCACAGTGTGCTAATATAACCACACTCTAGTTTCACTATGTTTCTATGATTAAATAACCTGACATGAAGATTCAATCTATGAGAGAGAGAGAGTTCATTTAGTGTATATATCCAAAATAGAGTGTACAATGGCTTGAGTTTAAAGGCAGTAGTTTCATCACAATCATAATTAAGAGTGTAAAGGAAGGAAGCAAACTTTTTTTTGCTGGCTTCATTGTTCCTGCTTTGCTTGTATGCCCCAATCCTATTCCAGTTTGGAAACCTCTGATGAGAGAGTGGTGCCAAGACAAGTATTCTGGGTCTTGTCATGTCGAATAACATGAGGTAATCCCTTCCAAATATGCCTACAGGTCACATTGTTGCAGAAAATCAGTCATGGAATCTGTTTTGACTGATCATTCTAAGGTGAATTAAGTTAACAATTAAAACTGACAATCATATCACATTCAATTCCTCCAAAGTAGTGTTTATTCGTCATGTGTCATCCACTTTTTATTTTGGAAGGCTTTAGTTTATTTTGAGGGTCTTTATTATTATTGTAATGAAAAAAATCATATTTTTTAAACCATGTATACACTTGTTCAGGCTTGTTTCATACTCCTGCCACTCCCAGTCACTCACTCTTCTCTCCACCAGTTTATCTCCTCTCCAGGAGGCAAGGAGGTCCCAAGGTCCCATGGTGGCTTATTTCAACATCCACTCAAGGAAGATATGCTTTCCTCACCCCCACATCAAGACTGGGTTAGGTGTTCCTCTGGAGGGAATGGGCTCCAAGGTGCAAATCCAAGGTGTTTTGAATTCCAACCTGTTCAGTGGTTGTGGTTTGCAGCTCAGACATGCTTAGATTTTTGTTGAAAGTCCACTAATGAGTGAGCACACCCCTTGTTTATCTTTATGAGTTTGTGAGACCTCCCTCAGGAGGATATTCTCCAAATCCATCCATTTGCCTGCAAATTTTAGAATATCATTTTTTCTTACTGCTGAGTAGTACGCTATTGTGTAGATGTACCACAGTTTGTTAATCCATTCTTCAGTTGAGAGTTATCTAGGTTGTTTCAAGGTTCTTGCTATTACAAGTAATGCTGCTATGAACATACTAGGGCTAATGCATTTGGAGTATGAATGTGCATCTTTGTGGTATATCCACAGTAGTGATATTGCTGGATCTTTGGGGAGATTGATTCCCAGTTTTCTGAGAAATTGCCATACTACATTACAGAGAGGCTGAACCAGCTTAAACTCCCACCAACAATAAAGCAGTGTTCCCCTTGCTCAGCAACCTCTCCAGCATAGGCTGTCATCTGTGTCTTTTAACTTAGCAGACTGATCCAAGCATTGTTGGGCCAGTGTGACCATAGGACTGACGGCTCCCTGCCAAGGGAGGGGATGGGGAGTTGCAGAGAAGAAAAATGATCAGATGTGGTGGGAGGGGGAGGAGACCTTCAATAGGGATATACAGGGATGGAAAAAAAATTCAGAGGGAAAGCTGAACACAAAGAAAATATATGTGTAGTAATCTTATTTGCATTTCCACCCTTGATAAGCCATGCTTATGATTATTATCCTCTGTAT
>PVIH01015641.1:0-48811 GCA_004025045.1 Sigmodon hispidus | reverse complement strand
TTTGGGATCTAAATTCTTGAACTCTTTATATATCTTAGAGATCAGTCCTCTATCACTTGTAGGGTTGGTGAAAATCTTTTCCCATTCTGTTGGCTGGCGTTTTGTCCTATTGACAGTGTCCTTGGCTTTGCAGAAGCTTCCCAGCTTCAGGAGATCCCACTTATTGATTGTTGGTCTTAGTGCCTGTGCCACTGGTGTTTTATTTAGGAAATGGTGGCCTGTGCCAATTTGTAGAAGTGTATTTCCCACTTTCTCTTCTATCAAGTTCAAAGTGGTTGGGGTTAAGTTGAGGTCTTTGATCCACTTGGATTTGAGTTTTGTGCAGGGTGACAGGCTCGGATCTGCTAGGCCTTACAAGGGTAGGCAACTGTCAACTGGCATGGGCAGTATGTGGAGCCTCGAGGGGTGGGATCAGACTGTGTTCCTGTAAATGGGCTGGCAACTTAGAGCCCAATTCCTTCAGAGGAACACCTAACCCAGTCTTGATATTGGGATGGGGAAATCGGACTTGCCTGGAGTGGATGCGCCAAGCTGAGCTGACCCACCTCGGGACTTCTTGCCCTTTTGGGGGAGGGGGATGACGATGGGGAGGCAGAAGGCTGACTGGGAGGGATTGGGAGGAGGGAAGGGAGGAGCAGTGGGATACATGGATAAAAAGACTTTATTTTGTAAATAAAAATAAAATGTAGATAGGTGCAAAATTTAAATAAATATGTAAATATATTGTTTCAATAAATGGAAGACATACTGGGAACTAGAAGAAAAAGAAGAAGAAGAAGAAGAAGAAGAAGAAGAAGAAGAAGAAGAAGAAGAAGAAGAAGAAGAAGAAGAAGAAGAAGAAGAAGAAGAAAAAGAAAAGAAAACTGTAGAGTCATTATGTACTGCTCTTGCTGAGAACCTGAGTTTGATTCCCAGAACCTACATGGAGGCACAACCATCTGTAACTCCAATTCCAAGAGATCTAATGCCCTATTCTATCCTCTATGGGCACCAGTCAGGCAAGTGATGCACATGCATTCATTCAGGCAAAACACTCAAACATATAAAATAAATCTAAGAAAACAGCATCAGCAGGTTTTGCCCTCTACCCTTCCCTCTTCATTACTAAATCACTAGATTACATTCCTAAAGCTAGCCACCAAAGTCTATTCCTTTATTTGGTCACTTCCTTATACCTAACTAAAACACCAGGGTCCATCAATCAAAATTGATTATTTGGTTACACTAACTTTTAACATGTGCAATCAAGACTTACTAACTGATCCTAGCACAGACTTCCTCTTTTCCTTAAAATGTGCTCCTGCAGAGACACTTGCTGCTGTCGTTGCACAATCCAGAAGCAGCCCCACACCCCCACTTGTCCCTCCAGGTTAATAAAACCTCTTTTATGCTGAGAACTTGGGTGTCTGAGTGTGTTCTGGGCTGACTCCAAGGCTCCCTTCATAACACACACATATACCTTGGGCAAAAGATGAACAAGCTAGAGTATGACCCATGTGGATAGGAGTCAAGTTGGTTGGTCCACTCTGCCAGGAGAGAAGCTAAACAGGAAAATGAGCACACACAATGTGCAACATCGTTTCTCTAGGAAAACATTCCTGTCAGACTGGTTACAGAACAGATATGTAGGTGATGTCGAAGTACAGCAACCAAAACTCTCACACATAATTGCTGAGAGTATAAAATGCTGAAGTTCCTCATGAAAATAGGTTGATTTATTTTTTACAGAGCTGTCCATGATCACATGACCTGACAAACTCTACCCCTAGAAATTTACTTGCATGAAATAAATTTAGACTCAAGTAACAATTTAGTTTGTTTGTGATTGCCAACACATGGAAGCAACAAATGTTTATCAAGTACTGTGGAGACAACTAAATGACAGTATATTCGGACAATAAAATATTACTTAACAATAACAAAAAATGAATTTAAAGCAGTGGGGGAGGAACTCTTTAATGATGCAAAGCTATGAGACTCATATAAGTGTTCCCCCCCGCCCCCGCCCCCCAGATAAGGTTTATCTGTGTAAATCTGGCTGTCGGGAAACTAGCTCTGTAGACTGGAATCCAACTCAGAGATCCACCTGCCTCTCCCTCCCAAGTGATGGCATATGCCAACATTACCTAGCATGTTTTTAGTGTGTTTAGTAAGTATTCACAAGAATAAGCAAGTGTTTTCATAGCCAAAGAATGAAATTTGTGGTACATAAATGAATCTTAAAAAGCCAGTCTTAAGATGCCAGATACACTGACTGACTGGTTCTGAATCCTGGCTTTTATCTAGTTGGTGAAGCTGGACAAGTTACTCCTCTTTTCTGTGCCTTAACTTCATCAGCTATTAAATAAGGCCAAGATGACTTACTATATATGGTTTGTGTCAAGATGAAATGAGGCAGTATCTGGGAAGTGTTCAGACCATTGCCAGTAGAGGGATGCTTAAAGAACATGCTCTATAATTGTATGGCATGTTCCTTCCTTCTCCCCTCTCTTCTTCTGCCCTCCCCCCCCACCCCAACACCTCCCCACCCCGTGTCTGTGTGTGTGTGTAGGCCAGAGGTGAAAACTTGGAGATGATTACTCAAGAGCCATCCACCTTGTTTTCTAGTCTCTCACTGGCATGGAACTCATGAAACAGGTTAGGCTGGCTGGCCAGGGAGTCCCCAGAAACAGATTTAAATAAAAAAATAGAAAAAAAACTCCCACAAAACCTGAAAAGACTGCCCTAAATTCTCAGTTCCAGTATGAATTTAGCAGCTGTAATTGAGATTATGATTACAGGAAGAAGACTGATGGGGTTGTTAGCTTCCAAATGAGAATGGTTGTAGGACATTGAGATGGAAGTTTTTCAATAGTTACTTTTAATGTATGACTGTGAGTGCCTGGAGAGAACAGTAAAGGGGGTCAGATCCCATGGAGCTGAAGTTATAAACAACTCTGAGCTGTCTGTTTGAGGTGTTCAACCTTAATCCTGGGCCTATGGAAGAGCAGTAAGTGCCCTTAAGCACTGAACTATCTCTCCAGGCCCAAGATAAAACTTTTTTTTTTTTTACCTGAAAAATGAAGTGTGTAGAGTTCAGAGTTAAAACTTACTTTTTTTTGAGACAAGGTTCCTCTGTGTAGCCCTGGTTTTCCTGGAACTTACTCTGTAGACCAGAGATTTGCTTGTCTCTGCCTCCACAGTGCTGGGTTAAAGGCATGCACTACTACTATCCAACAGAACATATTCCTTTTTTTTAATTATTATTATGAATAAAGTCACATTTCTTATTCATGTATCCCCTTGTTCAAACTCCCTTCCCCCTCCTGCCCCTCCCAGTCATTCACTCTTCTCCCCATCACTTTATCTCCTCCCCAGCAAGGGCAGGAGGTCCCAAGGTCCCAAGGTGGCTTAGTTCAGGATCCACTCCAGGAGGATACGATTTTCTCACTCCAACATCAAGACTGGGTCAGGTGTTCCTCTGGAGGGAGTGGGCTCAAGGTACTGCTCCAAGGTGCTTCAGATCCCAAGCTGTTCAGTGGTTGTGGTTTACAGCTTGGACATGCTTTGCTTTTTGTTTAGAGACCACTAATAAGTGAGTACATCCCCTGCTTATCTTTCTGGGTTTGAGATACCTTGCTCAGGAGGATATTCTCCAAATCCATTCGCTTGCCTGCAAATTTTAGGATATCATTTTTTTCTTATGGGTTTCTGCACCTGCTCCTATCTGCTGTCAGAGGAAGTTGCTCTGACAACTGGACAAGGTATTTATCTATGAGTATAGAAAAATATTATTAGGAAATCATTTCACTGACTTTTTTGTCAGTCATGTTAGGTTCTACTCTAGGTCTCTGGGACATTCACTTTCTGGTCCTGGACCTCTAGGCAGTATTATGGGCTCCCATTCATGGCCTGGGCTTCAGGTGAGACCAGTTAGAGCAGTCACTAGTTAGGCACTCCCACAGGTTGTGTCACCTTTACCCCAGGACATCTCATAGGCAGAAAAAAAATTGTAGGTAGAAGGTTTTGTGGCTGGGTTGGTGTCCCAGTCCCACTGCTAGAAGCCTTGTCTGGTTATAGAAGACGGACAATTCAGGCTCTATAAACCCCATTACTAGAAGTCACTAAGGTTACCCCCATAGATTCCAGGGAGTTTCCATTCCACTATGTTTTCACATTCTGCCTTTATGCCCTTAAAATTCCAGTCATCTTTCACATAACTCTCTTCCTCTACCCCAAATCTGATTCCTCCCATTCCCACCCTCAGCCACACCCAGTCCACCTGTAAAAATTATTCTATCCCCCTTCCCAGGGAGATCCATGTGTTTCCCTTCCCCAAGAGCCCTCGTTGATACTTAGTCTCTCTGGTTCTGTAGATTATCTGGAGAACATCTTGGCAACTATTTTTTTCTTCCCCAATTGTTAAGAACCCATTAAGTAAAAAGCATCGTGTTTCCTGCAGTATCATGCACAAACTGTCATTGGCAATCATCCCTCAATATTGAAGTCACTTTCTTCTTTACTAAATATTAGTGTTATTATAAGAGATTAGAAACCAAGGTAAGAATTTCCTTTAGAATTTATCAGCAGGACAAGGCATGGGGGCTCAAACCTGTAATCCCAGCATTTAGGGGACAGAGGCAGAGGGATTGTAGGAAGTTTATGACTAGCCTGGGCTACACAGCAAATTCACAAAAATAAAAGAGGAACTACTACAACCTGCAAAGTTTAATTTGTTTTTTAATATCTTAAGCAATATGTACAATAAAAATTACTTTCTAAATTTTGACACTATAATTCAAGATTTCAAAAGACATATCTGGGAATGAGATTCTATCCCTGATCCTATATAATGGATGCAAGTGAATGTCATACTAAGAACTTAAACATGTTTTATACATGTTTAGATATATGATAATATATTTTTATGTTTATGATAATCTGCAAAGATAAAATACACAGTAAGTATAATTTCAACTACCAAAATGCTCAGAAAGATTAGTGAAAAATAACAAAATGTTATAGCAAGTATTTGAGCAGTAGGTTTATAATTTTTTTCCATTTTCATACCATTTCAAGAAACAAAATCCCAAATATCTAAAGACTACTCTAGTTAGCAATTATGAACCAGGACATGCCTGTAATCCCAGAACCTCTGCAATCCCAGAGGCAGATGCATCAAAATTCTAGATCAGCTTTGGCTATACAGCAAGTTCCAGGTTAGTGTAGGATATGCAAAGTCCGGCCTCAAAAACCAAAGAGAAGGAGGGAGGAAAAGAGGAAGTGAGGAAGGGAGAAAGGGAGAGAAGTGAAAAGGGAGGGAGGGAGAGACACTAAATCTCAATAGTCAAAACCAGAAAGATGCTCCAATGAACAAAACGAGCAGGTACAAGGAAACAAGTCAGGGTCACATTCCTTTTAAGAATCTTAAGTGAAGCTGTGCTGGTTTAATGGGATTTGGTTACTATCTCACTTGATTTCTTTAAAGGTCAGATGTTACAAGTACATAGTATAGCTTTAGGTGTAATGACATGTAAAATTTTAACTCCATTTTGGGTCTATAGGCTTTAATGATTATTTTATTAATAGGGCAAGAAAAAAGTTTTGTCTTTAAAAGAAAATGTGTAGCCCAGGCTGGTCTTGACCTTGAACCTGACCCTATGAGGGCACCACAACTAGCTTGTCTTTCCTTTAAAAAACAGTGACATCAATTTAACTTTTATATAACTATGTTATACTTTGTATGTCAATAATTTATACTAAAATGGCAACACCACACATAAATAAGTTCACTACTTCTTATAATGTGGAAGGAACAACAGCAGGGAATGAAACCCCAGTGGGGCTCCAGTGAAGCAGACATCCTAATGAAGGTAATGCTTGTTCACATGGTTTTAGTGACTGACATTCAGTGATGGGTAAAACAAAATATTCTTATCACTTGTTTTGGTTGTGAGCCTAGCCTTTAACGGCTGAACCATCTCTCCAGCCCTATTCCTATCACTTTTAAGAGAATGATTTTCATAACAGTGCTAGGTGATCTGTTATGTGACAGATATAGAAAACCACAGTTCCTCCAAATTCCACTAGTTATATAACTAAGTCTTAACAATGGGTAAGTATGCTTCTGTCCTCTACGCATTCATATGTATGCCCAGGAATAATAGAGGCAATCTCTCATATTTATTATAATTTTAATTAAAACCAATAGAAAAAATGAGAAGTGAAATTGAAGAACTTGTCGATGTAGGATGCTGTCAGGCATTGGGACCACAGTAAGAACCACTGTGAGAAAGTCAAGAAGCTGTGAAAAACTAAACTTGGACTATGAGGGCTCATCTTAGTCACTGTTCTATTGTTTTGAAGAGATTCCATGACTAAGGCAACTCTTACAAAAGAAAGCAGTTTTAGGGCTTATTTACAGTTTCATAGATTTAGTCCATGCTCTATTTAGAAATTATCTTTGTGGATCTTTTCCTCTAATGGTTTGACAGACTTCAGAGCAGGGATGATCTTACTATTGTCACCCTACTACCAATGACAAGTCTGGCACATGGAAGGAAATAAAAGAAGGCAATGGTATAGGACTCAGCTAAAACCTTTCTGGGGTAGGGCAATGGTTCAGTAAGTAAAAGCACTTGCTACACAAGCATGAGGATCTGGGTTCAGGTACCCAGCAACCACATAAAGCCACATAAGGTAGCACATGCCTATAATCTGAATATTTCTACACAAGATGGGAAGTGGAGACAAGAGAGTACCTGGAAGCTTTTAGGCCAGGTAGCCTGGCATATAAAGCAGCAAACAAGAAACTCTGTGCAAACAAGGTGAAAGGCAAGAAAGTATCAACACCTGAGATTCTCTTCTAACCTCCATATACGAAAAGCTGCACTCAGATTCTTTTTTTAGGTCAATGAAAGTGGCCTTTTTCAATTTCAATATAAATATTAGATGTGTAAATCCTACTCATTACTTACTTAGTCCTCATTAAGTTAATATTTAATGAGTTTCTACTGTTAACTAGGATGTTAGGTGCTGAGGATTATGGTGAACAAGACTGACACGGTCCCTGTTCCTACTGTATGCTCTAAATTTTTTTTTCATTTTATGAATTTTTTGAGACAGTATGTCACACAGTAGCTTAGGCTGGCCTAAACTCAGTATGTAAGTTAGGCAGACTTCAAACTTGGGGCAATCCTCCCTCTCAGACTCCCAAGTGATGGGATTATAGGTGTGAACCATCATACCTGGTGTGTACTTTATAAAACAAGTATTTCTTTTTAGGCTATCATTCTTATACCAATAATGTTTTTTGGATACTACTTTGCCAGATAAGTCTTTGAATTTCAAGACAATGGAAAAAGTTTATCCAAATATGCCTAAATTGGGAATCAGTTCTGAGATGAAATACTAAATTAAAAATCTTATCCTTAGGTGCTATAATAAATAAAATGTGTAGTCAAGCTGTTTATCAGACTTCATTTCTATGTGTGTAGCCATTTTCTTTATGAGACTACAGAAACCACAAAGCCAGACAGGGCCCATGTGCCTCATCCTTTTTCTTGTTCATTATTATTTTTTTTAAACTTTATTTATTTATTATTTATTTATTTTTGAATTAGTGTTTGCCTGGAACTGGAACTACAGACAGTTGTTAGTTGCCATGTGGGTGCTGGGAATCGAACCTGGGTCCTCTGGAAGAACAGCCGGTGCTCTTAACCGCTGAGCCATCTCTCCAGCCCCTCTTGTTCATTATTACATGAAATACACAGACACACGCACACACACTCATGTACACAGATCAGCCAATCAAATAATTATTACTACAGTTTCACAACTGCCTACCAGAATATGGGAACAAATGAAATCAGTTATTTTAAGATTAGTAATGGACAGGTGGCTTGGCAGTTAAGAGTATCAGCTGCTCTATCAGGGGACCTCAGTTCAATTCCCAGCATCAAGTAACATGTCATAACCACTTGTAACTCCAGTTCCAGGGGATACAAAATTCTCTTCTGGCCTCTGTTGGCTCTGTACAATATACATGCAGTCAAAACCACACACACACACACACACACACACACACACACACACATATATATAAAATAATAAAATAAAAAATTAAGCTTGACGGACTGAGGATATAGTTCAGGTGGCAGAATTCTTGCCTAACATGCATCAAACACCTTATAAAATCCACGAATGGTGGCAACACGCCTGTAATCCCAACACTCTAAGGTCATCAGTGTCATCCTCAGCTATATATTGAGTTCCATATTATCCTGGGCTACATTAAAGCCTGACTCAAAAAAATTAAGGTAGGTTTTTTTTTTTGAGTACTCAGACAATGCAAACTTGCCATACTACTGCATACATAAATTTCTCCCTTACCCTCAGTTTCATGTATAGGAGTGTTGGAAAACCTGACTTCTAGATGTGGCACACAGTACAAAAATCAGGCCATCTATGTATCATCCAGTTGCTACTGAATCAAGGCTCCAACTTCCCTTATCACTCACCCATTTAAGAAATAATGTGGCCCTTTAGTGAAAAAAATTAAATAAAAATTTAAAAAAGGAAATATGGAAAAATATACATCATGTATTTCCCCAGTATTCAACATCAACAGGTATTACCCAAGGTTGTCATTCTGATGAAAACTTAAAAGAATGTTCTCACCAACTGCCAGGTAATAGCTTCAAGCAGAAAGAGCAATCATATTTTATTTTCTTACAAATAGACATTACACAAAAATTTGACTGGGAATGTGTATGTACCTTTAAGCAGAAGGAAAGAAAGCAAACAAGTAAGTTTCTGGACCTACAGAATGCATTTAATATCCCATGGATCCTATCTTACATATAGTAGGTATGCAACGCCTATCAACTGAACCAAGGATGTGCCCTCTGTAAGATGTGTCTGCAAAAATGTGTAATACCATAGTAGTAAAGTACAATATTTAAATATGCAATTTTGTCTGTCAGATTTTAAAAGCCTTTAAAAATATAATATGCACAAGCTTGCCCTGAGGGAAAAGAAAATGGAATAGAGATTACAAAATCCTTACATGTTTTCCACAATAGCATTTGAACTAGAAAAGAGCAAATAGTCATGGGAATACCAAGACAGGCATCACTAACAGTTCAGTCCACTTGCCATGACCCCATGGGGAAGATGCACCTCTTCTCTGGGCTTCTTACATTTGTTTATGAAATGGATGATGTACATAGGCCTTGATCTTCAGAAACTTCAGAAAACTTCAAGTTAGAAGCCAAAATGTCATCAAGAAAAGAAAAGCCAGTATAAAATTTGCTACTGTAAGGCCACTGTTTAAAGTTATTTCGTGTACAGACACTATATAATTCTGATACTTTGTTCTTATAACATAAACAAAGCTTTAAACATATAAATGTTTAGATATAACTTGATTAAATTCTCTCAGTGAAACCATACACAGAAGATGCATCAACAAATAATGCTCCTCAAATGATCCTGCCGAGTTTTTGCAAAAGAGCTTATAGTTAAATACAACTCTGAAATTGAATACTGTGATTAACAGTGATTCCAAGTGTAAAAAAGTTGCAGCATTCCACTACTGAAAAATAAAGATATTTTATCAAGAAAGTTACAGTATTAGTGTCTTAGTGTCAATTCCAATTCCTGACCAAACAAGATGCTCAGTTATATTCTCAGTTAAGTCTTCATATAGGGTAAGTTCCACTCGCAACAATTTCAGGTTGGTTTTCTGTGTATATTTCTGTGTATATTCCTATCAAGAGAAAACAAGAGAAATATGGATTTCAATAGAAGAGTCAGTTATAAGATCTGAGCTAGAATTTGGCCCACAGTGCAGTTCTCAAAATGCTTTAATCTGTATAGTGCTAACTTGTATGTCACAATTCACACAAAGGAATGTGGAACCTTGAAGATGCCATCATAGAACACACCAAAACAGGCAAACATGGTAAATGGATCAGACAAAAACTCTATTACATGGCAATGATCTTAGCAAATGGGGGAAAACACATTGTACTCCTTGGGAATTTTTCAGGGAAAGCACTCTGGCCTAAACTCAAGACTCAAACTTTGCCTTTCCAGTCCCCAGCCTAACACAACAGAGGCACTCTTGTACAAAGTAGCATCTTATCCTTTCCATCACATACTACTACTCTTATAATGACTGATAATTGCAAAGAAAGCTTTGGGAAAATTTTCCAATGGTTGTCAACATAAAGATATAAGGGTTCAAAAAATATGAAAAAAACTCACAAGAACAGGAAGATTATGATAAAAGTAATAAATGTGGGTTTTATATTGTGGTATGATGCAAAACACTAAATTATCAACCACAAAATATAAAGTTTTTTTTATCAAGTTTTATATTTGATATAAAACTATGCAAATAATAAAACCAAAAATGGTAGAATGACATGTATTTCAAAGACATTGAAAATAAAAATTTATTCAAATATATCCTTACCTTTTAATTAGGCTCTTACATTAAAACTGAAAAAAAATGCAAAAGTATGTTTATTTTTAGAATTCATATTAGAACAGAAATCTTTAATTCCCAAATAAAAACAATGCTAGTAGAAAAATCTTATTACTTCTATCTTGCTTAATGAAATGTTCAAAAACATATACATTTTTATGTTCAAAAACATATATACATTTTTTCAGCATTATTCATCTAAAAGTTGTAGGTGGCATTGTATTTTATTCTCTATTAATTACACAATATGAAACCATATAAGTATATTGTCAAATATATCACCAACTAACAACTTTGAAAAGAAATTCTAAGTACAATAATTCTAAAGAAAATTTCAACTGAATATCTTATTTTTAAAAGCATGCAATTCTTTGGACTACTTTCATCTTGACACAGTTTCTTATCAACTCTCAAACTGATCTCCCCACTCCTCCAATAATCTGAAAGATACTTTTAAGTGTAATCCTGAACTAGGTTTTCCTTTTGGGGGGGGGTTGAGACAGGGTTTCTCTGTGTAGACTAGGCTGGTCACAAATTCAGAAATCCACTTGCCTCTACCTCCCCAGTGCTGGGATTAAAGGAATACATCACTACTATGCAGTTTATCTACTTCTTCCTTTTTCTTCCTTCCCTTCTTCTCCTTGTCCTCCTCCTCCTTCTTCCTCTCTCTCTCTCTCTCTCTCTCTCTCTCTCTCTCTCTCTCTCTCTCTCTCTCTCTCTCTCTCTCTCTCCCATTTTCAAGACAGGGTTTCGCTTTGTTAACAGTTCTGGCTCTCAGAGAACTCACTCTGTAGACCAGGATAAATTTGAACCCGGAGATCTATCTGCCTCTTCCTCTCCAGTGCAGGATTAAAGGCTTGTGCACACAGGATCACTGCAAATGCTCCTTTGCTGGTTTTATTGTGTCTCATCTTAATTTCCTAGGATCCTGATACCCACCACTATCCAAGCAGCTGTTCTAAAGCACCACTTTCTCTTCTTACTCTACACAAAGGTATCCTACTGCTACCATTTCATATAAATAATAAACTATGTCCATTTTGAGGACCTCGGTATATTGTGTACTTCTCTCTCCTTAATCTCACACACTACTGACAAATATGGACAAGAGGCTTTAGCTCTTTCTTTGCCTAGGTATTCTCTAAGCCTTGGCTTACAACCTATCTCCTCTGGGAAGACAGTGTCAGTTAGAGTATTGAGTGCACATCTCCTCACCATTCCTGCCATGGACATCATTTTCTTTAGAGAAATTATGCTCTTCGGAAATATGACTGCTCAGAAAAAAGTTAACACAACAGGAGCTACTGCTATCCTTGGAAGTGGCCTGTGACTGACATTTCAGGGGGGATCTGACCATTAACTGGCACGTTCTCAAAGTGTAAATAAAATGGTTTATGCTATTTCCTTCTGAAAGCCTAGAATGTGGATATGTATCCACTAAGGTATACCACAGGATAAACTCTTTGTAACAACACTAGGCACTGAGAATCCAGTGAGCTCAGTCTGGCAACACTGCAATACATTATCATAACCAACTGCTGAAGAAATCATTCATACCCTGAGTGGCTCCACTGCGAAAGGACTCTCACAATTTTGCACAGTTTCACTTTCATTTTTCCCTGTGTGCTGATTTTGCTGTGTATCCTTCCGCTATAACAAACCAGTCACATCTCAGTACAGTTAAATACTGTCTTTGAAGATTATCAAACCCAGATAACTCTCATCCTGCAGTTTTTGCTCACCAACTTTTTGGAGCATATGTATGTGTGTATTCACGATACAGATTCAATTCCATTACAAAACACATTTTCTTTTTTTTAAAAAAAAAAACTTTATTTATTTATTATTTATTTATTTGCCTTGGTGTTTGCCTGGAACTGGAACTACAGACAGTTGTTAGCTGCCATGTGGGTGCTGGGAATCGAACCCGGGTCCTCTGGAAGAGGAGACGGTGCTCTTAACCGCTGAGCCATCTCTCCAGCCCCACAAAACACATTTTCTAAAACCTGAAAATGACAAAAGGTAAAATAGGAGAATAGACTGATAAAGCGGGTTCTAGTTTTAAGAAGTGGATCATATGTTGCACAAATGAGTAAGAAGAATAGAAATAACTTAGAGACTAAATGAAACAGGAGCTAAAGGGGTAAAGGAAAGCTTGGAAAAGTTTCCTAGTAGCTCTCAAAAGGAGGATTTTACAATAAAGAATGGAAGCTATATTTGCCTGAAATCCCAGCACTTGGGAGGTAAAGCAGGATTAAAGTCTGAGGCCAACATGAACTACATAGCAAGACCCTGCCTCCAAAGGGTGTATGTCAGCACTAAGGCTATTTCTAGCAAGAGAATAGTAAGAACAATGGAAACACACTTAAAAATGAAGATGACTGTGATGAAATGTGCCTGGAAAGGTACCTTAGGGTTAGACCTGGCTAACAAGTTTGGTTTCTTCCTGTGAGTAACAAGACACTTGGAAAGTGTTGGGGTATATATGATATGACTGGAACTGACTGAATCTTTGTTCCAGGACACTAACTATGCTAGTAACCAAGAGATAAGCAAATCACAGGATCAGGAAAACATGATAGTTAGAAATATAAACCAATAATACCTAAGAATCTAACTTTACAATGAAAGGAACATTTTCTTTTTTGTTGTTTTGTTTTATTTTATTTATAAAATAGTCTTTTTTATCCATGTATCCCCTCCCTCCTTTCCCTCTCCCAATTCTTCCAGGTCAGCCTTCAGCCTTCAGCCTCCCTTCTCCCCATTCCCCGATTCCCTCCCCAGGAAGGGCAAGAGGTCCCAAGGCAGATTAGCTCAGCATCCACTCCAGGCAAGTCGGATTTCCTCAACCTAATATCAATACTGAATTAGGTGTTCCTCTGAAGGGAATGAGCTCCAAGGTGTCAGTCCATGCATAGAAACATAGTCTGAACCCTCCCCTTGAGGCTCCACATATTGCCCATGCCAGTGGACAGTTGCCTATTCCTGGAGGGCTTAGTTCCTTTTTCCAGATGGTTCCCAGGTGGCTGTTCTTGATTCAGTGAGCTCCCCAGAGCTCCAGCTAGCCATCACTGTGGGAATTTTCCTCATAGTCCCTATCCCCTTGCTCATATAGACTCTCCTCTCCTGCTATCAGCTGGACCAGGAGCTCAGCCAAGTATCTCTGCCTCTACCTTTATCCATTGTTGGATGTAAGTTCTTGGATAGCACTTAGGATGGCTACTTATTTGATTATAGGGGAAGTCCTGTCTAGGCAACACCTTTACTATTGGCTGGAAACCTAGCCAGGGATGTGGATATATACATATATAATAAAACCTGAATATTGGGGAGAGAGCACACAGTCAAATCCTAGGCAGACAGCTCAGGAAATTCTTAAACCTTGAATACAAAGATAAACAGCTGAGTCAGTCACAGACACCTAATCCCAGCACAGGGAAAGCCAGGAGTGGTGACCTACACCCTTGACCCCACAACTCCAGAGACAGAACTTATGTTTCTGTGAGTTCAAGGCTGCACCTTCAATCCTAGCCTGGATGAGATAAGGTATATAAGGGCTTGTAGAAACCCAGAGACAACAGAAGCTACTGGGAGAAGTGACTGGCAGAAGCCAGAAGTGACCAGGAGTGAGGCTGAGGAAGTTGCAAGATAGCTGGGTGAGAATTGACTGTGGTGCTTCCTCTCCCTGATATTTCAGCATTCCCCTGATATTTGGCTCTGAGTCTCATTTGTAATACTACACAGGGACATCTTGTGAGTTCTTAGAGGTTTCCCTAGCACCTGGTCTCTTTCCAACCCCACATTGGCTTCCTCCATTAAGATCTCCACCACTTTCTTCCCTTTCTTTTCTTCCTTTTTTTTTTTTTGTTTTGAGACAGGGTTTCTCTATGTTACAGCCCGGCTGTGTGGTGATATATTATATATTTAATAAAAAGTAGCCCGGAATATCAGAAGACAGAGCCATCTCTCCAGCCTTTGCTGTTGTTCTTTTATTTTTTTTTTTTCAAAACAGGGTTTTCTGTGTAACAAACAGTCCTGGCTTTTAGAACTTGAACTCACAGAGATCCAGATGGATCTCTGTCTCCCAAGTGATAGGATTAAAGGCTTAAGTCACCACTCCCTGACTTTCATGGCTTGGCTGTCGTGATTTTGTCTTCTGATATTCCAGACTATTTTTATTAAATATATACCACATGGCTGCCCTAGAACTCACTCTGTAGACCAGGTTGGTCTTAAACTAAGAGAGCTCCCTGCCTCTGCCTACTGAGTGCTGGGATTAAAGGTGTTCATCATTATGCTTGGCTTGAAGGGGACATTTTCAATTGGCAAGGAAAGAACAAGGTATTCAGTAAATGATGTTATAAAACTACTAGTAGAAAATCAGATCTTGGTTTCATATATCATAAAAATATAATAAATTTATAGTATATTAACTATAAAACCACTCAAAGAATACAGTAAAGAATTTTCTAAGCATAATTTTGATATGAAACCTAAAAGTCATACTGGAGAAATATGACAGAATCATGTCAGTCTTCAAAAAGCTCTTTGATGTATGAGGCCAACACAAATAGCTGTCAAACATAAACACTAGCAAAATATACAATAGGGTAAAGCTTCAGTGAATCAAGAATCCTCAGAAAAGCCAGGTCTGGTGGCATACACCTTGAATCTTAGAAGTAAGGAACGAAGCAAAGGTGGGAGAATCTCTGGGAGTTTCCAGCCTGATCTATAGAGCAACTTCAGGACAGCCAGGTATACAAAAAAATGAAAGAGAGAAAGAAATAGACAAAGACAAGACACATCTGCTTCTAGGGAATAAGACACACTATTAATAACTAAACAAAAGCAAATAGTAAGAATCACTTGCTGCTACCAGACTGAAAACTGTTGAAGAGGGTATAAAGTCTATACTATAGACTCTTTCAAATACTCCAGGTATTATTACAAATGAGTAAAAGAGAGAATTACTGGCAAGATACTAAATGTTGATATGCTTACATGTTGATACTGGAAAAAATGAGTACCTATATGCTACCCTGAAGTCATCAATAGAGGCTTACATATACAAGTTAGATTCTTAAACTGCAGTACACATACCCTCAGAAGTATATAGTGACTTTCTAAGTAGTAGTGTGGGTCCAGATAGTTTGAGGGATTCCTTTCTAGATCTTTAAATACCTGAGGTTCACGTCCTAAAATTCTAAACATTTTAGTAAGGCTGGTTCCCTCCTTTCTACATTCTCATCTTGAATCTATTACTTTTTGAGATTATATCATTTCTCCCCTTTCTTTCCTTTTTCCAAGTCCTCCCATTTACTTCTGCTATGCTCTTTCAAATTTATAAACTTTTAAAAATTGTTACAAATATCTGCATGTGTATAAATAATTCTAAATACAAAATATCATCTTTTTCATGTATATATGTATGAGTATGTGTACACATACATTACATGTGAGCACATGTGTCTATACAACATGGCACACGTGTAAAGGTCAGAGGACACATTCAAGTATTGGTTCTCCCTTTTTACCTTGTTTGAGACAGGGTCTCTTAATACAGCACTTTAGATCACTAGGCAATACATAATTTAGGACACAACAAAACAAGCTTTCAGTGAGAGAACACTCAAGATACTTTTTGGTTAAAGACCAGTAAGTGATTTTTTGGCCTATAATTTAGAGTGAGTCAATGAACTAAATGGCATTACTATTACTAAAGTTCTTTCATTTCAATTTATACAATTATACAAGGTTCCTTCATACTTGTAAGAAGAAACACAATTACATAGATACTTGAACACTACTATTCTACTACCAGTAATGTTTATCTTTGGTTTGTTTGGGCTTTTTAATTTGCTTAGTGTTTGGTTTTTGGTTTTTTGAGACAGGATTTCTCTATATATCTCTGGATGTTCTGGAACTCACTTTGTAGACCAGGCTGGCCTTGAACTCAGAGAGCTCCACCTGCCTCTGTCTCCTGAGTGCTGGGATTAAAGGTGTG
Source organism: Sigmodon hispidus (assembly GCA_004025045.1). Lineage (NCBI taxonomy): Eukaryota > Metazoa > Chordata > Mammalia > Rodentia > Cricetidae > Sigmodon > Sigmodon hispidus. The sequence continues at coordinate 32,336 of PVIH01015641.1, read as the reverse complement.
AGACATCACTGCCAGGCTTTTATCTTTGAATATATGAACTACATGAGAATATAAATGCATTTACTACATGAAAATATAAATGCATTTGTAGCAAAACTTCATTTAATCAGTACTTCACAAAACTTGTAGTATGTTTATAGTACTTTATATATTAATTCAGTCCAGAAAAACTTAATATCTAATAGTAACAGAAATATAATATATATTAAAAGGTGTTTGAGTGTTTTGTCTATATGTATATGTACCATGGGTATGAAATGCCCAGAGGCCAGAAGAGGGAGTTGGATCTTTTAGAACAGAGGTACAGGCAGTTGTTAGATACCATGTGAATGCTGGACCCAAATCCAGGTCCTCTGTAAGAGCAGCACATGCTCTTAACCACTGAGAATTCTCTTCAGCCCCACTTAGGTATTTTCTAACTGAAGATCAGTTATTGAGTATATAAGTAAAAAAGCTATGGAAAACTGAATGATATACCCATATAGTAGAATAATATGCATTTTCTAAAAATGAATGAATTGAATGAAGTTGTGAGTGACAGAAGTAAGACTTGAAACATTAAAAGTTAGGACATGTTTTTAGATTGGCTTGGTTGGCTGTAATAGCTATGGTCCATGATGGGACAGAGGAAAGTAGTTTATGAAAGAAAACATTTTTTTTTTGTCAACTTGACACAAGCTAGAGTCATCTGGGAAAAGGGAAGCTCAACTGAGAAAATGTCTCCACTAGATTGGCACAGAGACAAGTTCATGGGGCATTTTCTTCACTGATTGATGTGGGAGGTCACAGCCCACTGTGGGCAGGGCCACCCCTGGGCAAACGATCCTGGGTAGTATAAGAAATCAAACTGAAGGCTATGGGAGGCAAGCCAGTAGGCAATGTTCCTCCAGGGCTTCTGCTTCATTCACTTCCTGACTCTAGGTACCTACTTGGCTTCCTTCAATGATGGACTATGATAAGTACATGTAAGGCAAATAAACCCTTTCTTCCCAAGTTGTTTTTTTCTAGTCATAATTTTTGTCATGCCAATAGAAAAGTAACAACATGTATTTTAATAACTTTACTGAGATATAACCCCCATTCTATACAGTTCATCTATTTAAAGTGTATAATTCAATGACTTTGGGACTGGAGAGATTATCAATGGATAAGAGCACTGTCTGTATTTCTAGAGGACCAGAATTCCATTCTCACCACCAACACGGCAGCTCAAAATTGTAACTCCAGTTCCAGGGGATCTGATACCCTCTTCTGACCTCCTCAGGAACCAGGAACGTGTGTAGTACACAAACATGCATACAGGCAAAACAGCTATACACATACAATAAAGTTAAAAACCGTAAACACACAATTCATTAACTTAAGCATATTCACAGCACCATGCAACCAATCAAGATAATCAATTTTAGAATGGTTTTCTCACTTTAAAAAGAAACTATATACCCACTACCAATAATCTCAGGACCTCTATCCAATATTCACCTGAATATCCAGCTCCTAAATTCTACCTAAATGTAATCATACCATAGATGGGCTTTTGCACCTGGATCCTATCGCTCAGTAGCATAGGTTTAAGTTATAGTCATGCTGTAGCATGTTTCAGTACAAGTTTAACTGAATCTGAGGTAATTTTAGGACAATCTGAGAGTATTTGTGAGGCAGCTGAACATCTAGAGTCTGGGGAGTTGTCAGGATCAGACATCAAAAGAGGTAATGATAAAAATCTTAGAAGAGGTGAAGGTAATCAAGATCAAATAAGATAACTAACAAAGGAGAAAAACAAATAATACACCAAGAAATACCTTTTTTTGAGACAGGTTGGCACTATGTAGCCCAGAGTCTATAGACTAGACTGAGCTCAAACTCATAAACTTTCTGTTTCAGTGCTGGTCATTCCTTTCAAGTGCTAGAATTACAGATGTCCACCACCATACACTGTAGAAATGCTTGCCTTCTTCAAGAATGTATGAAAGCAACTAAGTGAACTTGTCCATAATCCTAGCACTTGGGTAGCTTAGGTTAGAGGGTGAAGAGTTCAAGGTCAACCTGGAGTATATAGTAAAATATTGTCCCCCTAAAAAGTTTAAAAATTATAAAAGAGAAACCACTCAATAAGATACAGAAGTGAGTCCCCAGGTCACAAAGACTCAGAGGTGATGATGCCTTCAGGTAACACTTCCTTCATATTATGACATGCTGCAAATCAGGCATGGCAGGCATTCAGTAAATTCTTGCTGATTCATTTGATCTTGGACTTTACCTTTGTGATATATATATATGACTTTCAAGCTTTCTTTTAATCCCCAAGGTCATAAATCCCAGTCTCTAACTTCCTTTCCATGTGTTTTTATGCCTTTCCTAACCATAGAGAGTTCTAATAGGCACTTAACTATAGAAACTGAAGGAATATTGAAGTATGGGATAGTTCTAAGGAACTTTGTGCCTTCCTGACCAGATGCACAAGTGCTGATAGTTTTTCAGTGACTATTTTTTGTTAATTTTCTGAAATTAAAATATAATTAAATCACTTCCTCCTTTCCATCCTGTTTTAACTAGGTCTTAGAACTATTGTGATATATAACTAGATCATCAAAAGTGTTGCGTTTTTTTTTTTGAGACAGAGCTTTATTCTGTATCCCTGACTCTTCTAGAACTCACCATATATCCCAAGCTTGCCTTGAATCCATTGTGACCCTCCTATATTAGTCTGAGATTACATGCCTGAAGCACCATATCCAGTTGTCCCTCAAAGGTTCTAAAAACTTCTTTCTGAAACAGAGCGTGTTGCAGGAGATACTTTGGGTGCTAGTAGATTAAAAACAAGTCCTATTCCAGGAGGTAATGGACATACAGAGACAGGTGAATCTCTGTGAGTTGAATCTCCAGGACAGCCAGAGCTACACAGTAAAACTGTCTAAAAAAAGGAAGACAAGGCCTAGCTGAGGCAAGGTGAAGAAGGCGCTTCTCGGAAGCATGCGCTGGAGTTCAGATGGGAAGCTTTGATGGGCCTGGGTTTTACTCATTTATGACCTTGTACTTTATGCTGTTGTCGGTTTTGGCATGTGACCCGGCCTCTGTACTCCAAGCACAGGATAAAGACAGGGATGATCGTTCTTTTGGTAGAGATAGAAATCGAGACTCTGACAAAACAGACACAGACTGGAGAGCCTGTCCTGCCACAGACAGCTTTGACGATTACCCACCCAGGAGAGGTGATGATAGCCTTGGAGACAAGTATCGAGATCATTATGATTCAGATTGGCATTGTGATGGTTACCAGGATGGCTATTGGGACAGCCCACATTGAGATATGGACCACTATGGGGGCCAGGATCGCTATGATGACCGAGGCAGCAGAGACTATGACCAAGGGTATGACTCCAGGATAGGCAGTGGCAGAAGAACATTTGGTAGTGGGTACCGTAGGGATGATGACTACAGAGGAGGTGGTGACCGCTATGAAGACCGATATGACAGAAGGGATGATCGGTCATGGAGCTCCAGGGATGATTACTCTCGGGACGATTATAGGCGTGATGACAGAGGTCCCCCACAAAGACCCAAACTGAATCTAAAGCCTCAGAGTACTCCAAAGGAAGATGATTCCTCTGCTAGCACCTCTCAGTCCAGTAGAGCAGCTTCTATCTTAGGAGGGGTAAAGCCTGTGGACACAGCTGCCAGGGAAAGAGAAGTCGAGGAGTGGCTACAGAAGGAGCAGGAGAAGTTGCAGTGGCAGCTGGATGAGCCAAAACTAGACCGACAGCCAAGGGAGAGACACCTGAGTTGGCGAAGTGAAGAAACTCAGGAAAGAGAATGGTCAAGGACAGGAAGTGAGTCATCGCAGACTGGGGCCTCAGCCACATCTGGCAGAAATACACGAAGGAGAGAGAGAAGTCTCTAGAAAATGAAACCCTCAATAAAGAAGAAGACTGTCACTCTCCAACCTCCAAACCTCCTAAACCTGATCACCCTCTAAAGGTAATGCCAGCCCCTTGACCAAAGGAGAATGCGTGGGTGAAGCGAAGCTCTAACCCTCATGTTCGATCTCAGAGCTCAGACACAGAGCAGCAGTCCCCTACAAGTGGGGGGAAAGCAGCTCCAGTTCATCCCTCTGAGGACGGACTGTCAACGAAAGATGACAGTAAAATAGAGGGGGTGAGTATCCCCAAAGGCCAATCTGGGAATTCCAGTCGTGGTCCTGGAGATGGAGGGAACAAAGACCACTGGAAGGAGCTGGATAGGAAGGATAGCAAAAAAGATCAAGACTCCAGACCTGCACCTGGGCCAAAGAAATCTGAGGAAAATCTAGCCTCTAAGTTCAGTTCTGCAAACAAAAATGCTGCTCTCTCAATGGATGGTGAAGATGAGAATGAGGACGACCACACTGAGTAGACCTCTACATGCTGGGCTTTCTTCTAGTCTCCACCCCGGAACATTAAAGAGCAAATGAAACCTCTATCCAGACAAGAAAAAATAAAACTCACCATCTCCTGACAAAAAAAAAAAAGGAAGACAGACAGACAGACATTATAAGTGGAGACAAGAGACAGTTAATTCCCCAGCTAAGGAATAGGATCCTGAATTAGACCAGGATTTTTTCAGGTTACTTTCTCATTGGTCCAAAAATGGCCTGTTCCCAAGATATGTCCAAAAGAAACCCTCTTTTGTCAGGTTTATTTCCGTTGGTGGTTTTTTTTTCCCTCTGTGGGAATTTCTAAAGTCCCCACCCTTATCTCATCCAATCAGGTCCCCACTGACACAACCCCCACTCTGTATGTGTGTATGTGTACAGCTTGGTACTTGTATAAAAATAGACAGAAAGAGTAATGAAATAAAAAAGAAGATCAGGGCAAAATCATTTCCACTTAACTTTTTGAAAAAGGCAAAAATATACTATGAAAAAAGAGCCCATTCAATAAATAGTGACAGCAAAACTGAATTCCTAGCCAGAAAAAGAATGAAATTACATTTACTTTTCACCTTGTACAAAAATCAATTAGGAATGGGTTAAAGAAGACCTATATTTAAAGCCTCAGATACTGAAAGTTTTAAAAGAAAACACAGGGACTACCCTTCAATATATTAGGGTGGACAAGAACTTAATAGAATACCAACAGCACAGAACTAACCCTGATATTAGCAAATGTGACTCTATGAAAATAAAGTTTCTGTATAGCGAGCAGAGCTAAAAAAGCCCTCATAATGGGAGACAAGTTGCTAATATCCAGAATTCACAAACTGCTGAAATCCTAAGTCCATCCATTATCCTAACTTTTTTAATATTTATTTTTATTTGCACTGGTGTCTTGCCTGCATGTATGTCTGTGTGAGGGTTGGAGTTACAGATTCTGGGGTTACAGTTGTTAGCTGCCATGTGGGTGCTGGGAATTGAACCTGGGTCCTCTGGAAGAACAGTCAGTGCTCTTAACCACTGAACCATCTCTCCAGCCCCTCCTAAAATTTTTTATCTTCAATTTTCTTTAAAGATAAGTAGTATTCCATTTTTATATATACCAAAATTTTATTATTTATTCACCTGCTGACTGACAACTAGGTTGATTCCAGTCCTTTGTTATAGCGAATAATGCAGTAATAAAACATGGTTATGTGTGTAAATATCTTTATAGTAGGGTACGGAGTTCTCTGGGTATGTGCCCAGGAGTAAGAAAGTTGGGTCATATGGTAGTTCTATTTTTAATTTTTTGGGAAATCTCTAAACTTTTTATATCCTCTCCAACTTCTGTTGTTAGATTTGTTGATGACAACCATTTTGACTAGGGTGAGGCAATTATCTAAAGTTGTTTCAGTTTGCAATTTCCCTGATGGCTAGAGACATTGAAGACTTTAAAAAAATTTTATTGGCCATTTGCATGTCTTTGAAAATTGTCTATTTAGTTCATTGCCCATTTGTTGACTGTAGTTTTATCCCCTGGGTATTTTATTTCTGCAATTCTTTATGAATTCTGGATACTAGCCCCTTGTCTGAAGTACAAGGTCACACAATCTCAGAAATAAATAAAATCACAGTTCCCTCTAATATACAGAATCTGGCTAATAATATATGTATATAAGTAAACACATGGACATGTGGGAATACAACAGGAAGAATGAGAATAAGAAAAGCTAGGTATAAGGAAATGAGGATGGAGTGAATGCATTTAACAGACATGAGTTATGAAAGAGAATATAAAGCTAATTGTTTTGCTAGTTCTAAATCTCTCATGAACTTTTTGGGTTTTGGTGGTAGATTAGTGCACAAAATATATTTAATACTAAACATGTAAAATTTAATTTAAAGCTTACAGCTTCCATTTTAAATGCCAATTCTAACTTTATATAAGTTCATTAAGTTGTATAGACTTTGGGTATGATTAATACTAGTGCAGGTATTTTTACTTATTTGCAAGTTTTTAAATAATAAAATTTATTAAAAATATGTCTGATAGGTCAGGTATATGAAAATAAGCAGGTCCAGATTTAATTTCATGGTATCTAGACTACTTAATTAATCATGCATTAATTAATTAATTAACCCAGGTGATATCCTAACTGCTAAAAGAATGACTTCTCCAACACTACAAAAAGCTAAAATGTGAAGAGATTCATTTTAGCTACTTCTCTATTACTATCAAGAGACACCAGGACCAAGGCAACTCTTATCAAAGAATTGCCTTGGGGGCTTTTTTTTCCCCTTCTTTATTTTGTATTTATCAAAAAAACAGTAAAAAGAATTTAAAAATGCAGAATAGCTAACAATAACTATACAGAGGATAATAATCATAAGCATGGCTTATCAAGGGTGGAAATGCAAATAAGATTGCTACACATATATTTTCTTTGTGTTCAGCTTTCCCTCTGAATTTTTTTTTCCATCCCTGTATATCCTTGGGGGCTTTTAACTGGGAGCTTGCTTGTAATTTTAAAGGATTAGTCTACAATCATCATGGTAGGAAGCAGACAAGCATGGTGCTATAGCAATAACTGAGAGCTTTACATCCTGATTAACAGGCAGACAGAAAGAGACACTGTGCCTGGTTTGGGTTTTTGAAATCTCAAAGCCCACCCATAGTGACACACCTCCTTCAACAAAGCCACACTTCCTAGTCCTTCCCAAATAGCTCCACTAACTAGGATCATGCATTCAAACATAAACCTATCAGGCCATTCTCATTCAAACTACAAGATGCTACACAGATTAGGGTATCTTTTAGGGTAGAAATTTTAAAGCTCCCTCTGATGCCAAAACTTAGGATATTAAGTGATTTAACTTCAGGCTGCACATGTGTTTCAATGGTAGTGTACTTGATTAGCATATGTAATTCCCACAGTTTTATCTCCAACCACACACACACACTGGCACACCTACACAAAATTATTTAAATGGCACCTCACACTTCTTAAACCCATTTGTGCAAAAAGTGTTCTTAATTTAAGGAAAATGGGACTTCCTTTTAGGGCATAAAGACTATGGTAAAATGAACTGATGGGACAAGTCAACAATTTCTCCACATGCTAGAGGGATAGCTTAAAGGTCTAGTTAGCCACAAATACATTAGTTTGGACCTAGCAGAAAGAATAGCTGCCATGTCTCATTCCTTTGCCCAAAGGTTATAAAAATGGAGCTCACTTGTTATACAGCATGCTTAATAGTAGAGTACCTAATTTCATGCTATACTCAGAGTTGAGCTCTGTTTAAATAAAACTCTATATAAGCCTATCTGAAGATTGCTTGCAGGCACAGACATTGGCCAGATTGGAATAGGCAAAATCAACATACATATAATACTAAGATACAGAAATTAGAGTCTAGCTTATGAAAAATGACATGGAAGTCTATTATTTTGTAAGCCAACTAAAATGTTTTTTAAAAAGGACAAATTCTGCATAGCTGTATTACTGCTCCTAGAAGCCACTGCTTATAAGACAAAAACACAGTGCCAGGTATGGGATACTTCCTTACTAATTGTTAGCCAGAGAGGCCACAGAGACTCCCACAACAGTACAAGCCATTACCATTCCTCGTGGTTGCCTACAAGAACTAGATGATAAGATCTTATTGCTAAATACTCTATATACCTTGGTTACATGACATAAGAGAAAGCAAACTTTAATTGATATGGATACTTCCTCCCTGCTGGCTAGATTTCATAGTGCTAGATGCTGTCATGCAGGCTGCTAGGGGAGTAAAGATATTAATGATCTTAACAGCTGTGGACTCTATACACTACTATGCCTGCCAACCAGCCAGGTAAGATGTGCCCAGTGATACAATAGTGGCACAACTGTTATAGAATAAAGTAAGTGCTCTTGGACTGGATTTAAAGCTCACTCCATAGGAGGGAATACAAATCTAGTTATGTAACCCTGTCAAAAACCTATGGCTGGGAAGGTCACGGGTTGAGGAGCAGGGCTTACTACTGTTTAGCTAAATTTAACATGACACCAAACTGATGTCTAAGTATTTACGTTTAAACTTATAAACAAATGATACTCCCAGCTTTGATCAGAGAAGCTTTTCTTTGTAGTGAATGACAGTAATGATGCTTCAAATAAGTGATGGTTCAGTATTCAAAAACAGAATATTCAAACAAGCTGAGTTCCAAAGAAGACTCAGAGGAGAAAAGCTGCAAAAAAAAAAAAAAAAAAAAAAAAAAAAAAAAAAAAAAAAAAAAAAAAAAAAAAAAAAAAAAAAAAAAAAAAAAAAAAAAAAAAAAAAAAAAAAAAAAAAAAAAAAAAAAAAAAAAAAAAAAGACTGAGACTAGACCAGCTACCTGGAAGAGGCAGAAACCAGCAGAGCTGCCTGGAGGTTTAGACCAATAGCACCTAGAAAGTAACCTGTTGAGCTGTCTGCAGGCTGTGTAGTGTGCTCCAGGTTCCCAGATTTGTGAACTGTCACCAATGCTGGTGAAGCAGCTTTGGTGAAGTAGCTGTCTTTGAGTCATTTCTGTTCCTGTAAGTAACCCAAACAAAACTCACTGGCTCACTTAATGGGACTTTGGTAGTGTCTGTCATAGGTTCCCTATTTGGAGTAGGTAGACAATATGTTACATTTCCCCAGGAAAAGTTTTGTCATACAACAAACTGGCATATTCAAATTGTTTCAGGTAGACTGGCTAAAAGCATTTTAAGTTTAAATAGCTTCACAGTTCTATCAGAATTAATCTTTAAGTTTTCATTCAACTATCATGCAATGCAAACATTTTAGAAATCTAGGTTGTTTCTTAAACTAGATGAAAAAGCCAATTATCTAACAAACATTTGAAGTTAATATTTTAAAGGTTATTGTTAAACTAACCTTTTTTCTCCTCAGAAATCTGTTTCTGAATTTATTGGTAATAAATCCCCTTGGTCCAGCAAACCGTAAACGCTGGTATTTAGCCTGAATATACAAGCTCTTCCGTACCAGATGTGACTTAAAATGGGGCTGGAATCTGCCACTCAAAAAGTTCTGTAAAGGATCCAAAGAGAATTAAATGTTAAAAATACAGTTCCCCAATTGAGTCTAATATAACAGAATAATAATTACAAGGCACCTCAGATATTTTAAAAAGGCATTAAAACCAACCCTAACATATAATTTCTTCAAACTAGATATTAGTTTTTTGTATTATTTTGAGAAAAAAAACCTTGCTCTATAGAAAATAGTTTTTAGAAATGGTTAGTAATGAGCCTGGGAGATGGCTCAGTCAGTAAAATGCCTGCTAAGCAAGCATGGGGACTTGAGTAGAGATCTCCAGTACCTAACTATAAATGCTAGTGATATGGCCTGGAGTAGGGAGGTAGTGATAGGCAGATCCCTGGAGTTTATTGGCAAGCTAGCCTATTTGAATTGTTGAGCTCCTGGTTCAATAAGACACTATCTTAGAAAATAAGGTGGATCTAGCTTCATTCTTCTACATGTTGATGCTCATTTCCCAATACCATATGTTTTAAGATATTGTTTTCCTCCAGTGTCTATTTTTGGTATCTTTCAGCATGAACTTATATTCAGGTCCTCTATTTCATTGATCTGTGTTTATTTTTTTTAAGTACCATGCTGCTGTTTGTATTACTATGGATCTGTGGTATAGCCTGTATGTTGATATTTTCTACACTATTCTCTTTGTTCAGAACTGTTATGGCTATCTTTGGTTTATTTGTCCTATATAAATTTTAAGACTGTCTTTTCTACATTTATGAAGAATGTCTGTAGAATCTATAGTTTGCTTTGAAAGAACAGTGATTTTTACAATATTGAATCTTCTTATCCATAAGTACATGAGCTCTTTCCATCTTTTATTGTCTTCCTCAACTGCTTTCATAATTGTCTTAAAATTTTCATTGTAGAAGTCTTTTGTATCCTTAGTTAAGCTTATTCTTAGACATTGTGTGTGGGGGTGTGTGTGTGTGTATGTGTATGGTGTTCTGAATGAGATTTTCCTGATTTCTTCTTCAGTATGTCATTAGTGTCTAGGAAGGTTACTAATTTTTGTGTATTAATTTTATAGTCTATCACCTCACCAAAGTGTTTTCTCAGTTCTAAGTTTATTTTGGTGGAATATCTAGATTCTCTAACCATATATCAATTGTTAAAAAGATATTTTGACTTTTCTTATTTGTATCCCTTTTATTTCCTTTTGTCTTGCTGTTCCTAGTGAGTATCTTAAGCACTATAAAATTGAAGTGGGAGTGGACATCCTTGCCTTATTCCTCATCTTAGTGGAAATGCTTTGGTTTTCCTGACCTTAGTAGACATGCTTTGGTTTTTGTCCATTTAGGATAACACTGACTAGGTTTGTGACATAAAGCCTTTATCATCTTCCATCTCTCACTTTTTCTTGACTTATATTTTTAGATTTATTTATATCTTACCTGTTTGTGTATATGTACACTACATAAATACAGTGCTGTCAGAGGCTAGAAAACAGCACCGAATCCCCTGGTACTGGAGTTATAAATGGTTGTAAACTACCAGGTGCTGAAAATCAAACCTGAATCCACTCTAAGAGTAATGAGTGATCTTTGTTGAGCTATCTCTCCAACAATACAACCACCCCATGACTTTTATCATGAAGGGATGTTATATTTTACCAAAGGCCTTTCCTGCATAGGCCATGTGATTTCTATCTTTGTATTCATTTATACAATGAATTACATTTACTGATTTCCATATGTGAACTATCCCTATGTCTCTGGAATGAAAGGCCAATGTGACCATGACAAATACATTTTGATTTAATACAAAAAATATACAGCTGTTGATGTATTTTACTTTACTTCTATGTACATTAGGTATATTGAGCCTTATTTTTCTTTTATTTTTGTTGTTGTCTTTGTCCAATTTGGTATCAAGACAATACTGGCTTTGGAAAAAGAAGCATCCCTTTCTTTTCTACTTTATAAAATAATCTGAATGTACTGGTGTTAATTTTTTTGAAGGTTTAATAAAATTCTTCAATGAAATCATCTAGCACCAGAGGAATTTGGTCCTGAGAATTTTTTTACTATATTTTTTTCTTGGTTCTCAAGACAGGGTTTCTTTGCTTATCCTTGACTGTCCTGGAACTTGATCTGTAGACTTGCCTGGCGTTGAACTCAGAGATCCTCCTGCTTCTGCCTCTCAAGTGATTGGATTAAAGATGTTTGTCACCACTGCCAAGTTGGTTTGCCTTTTTAACTTACTTATTTCACCTTGGTCTAATTTTGGTAGGTCATATGCATCTAGAAATTCATCCATTCTTTTTAGTAGAATATACGTTTTCAAGGTATGTCCTTATGATTTTCATTCTAGTGATACCTACTTTCATATCTCACTATTCATAACTAATTTTATTAATCTCAGTGTACCCTCCCTTTAAATTAATCTGGCTAAGGGTTTATCAATCTTCTTTATTTTCTCAAGAACAAATTCTTTGTTTTACTGATTCTTTGCATTTTTGTTTGTTTCTGTTTCACTAATTTCTAAAATGATCTTAATTATTTATTCCCTTCTACTGCTTTGTTCAGTCTATTCTGTCCCCTCCCCCGAGGCCTTCATATGCATCATTATTTGAGATCTCGCAATTGTTTTGTTTTCTCACCCTGCTCAAAAGTCAACTCCAATGGATAAAAGAACTTAATATAAGATCTGGTACACTGAATCTAACAAATAAAGAAGTAAAGAATATACTTTAACATATAGGCCTAAGGGTTTTCAACATATGGGCATAATAATTTTCTAACTAGGACTCTAATAGCACAGAAAATTAGGACTCTAATAGCACAGGAAATAAGGCCAATGAAGATATGAGATGTCTTTCTGTATGCTGTGAATATCATTCAATAATAAAGGGGTTGTTTGGATCCATGGCAGCGTAGTTTAGAAGTAGGCAGGAAATCCGAGTATATAAAAAGGGGAACGAGGGCAGAGTCAGAAAGAGATGCTATCCAGGTGTCCAAGAAGCAAGATGTAAAGAAATAGGTAGGCCACAGGCCACGTGGCAAGACAGATTAATGAAAACGGGTTGAATAAAGATGCAAGAGCTAGCTAGCAAAATGCCTGAGTCATAGGCCAAGCTGCATGTAACTAATATAAGCTTCTGTGTATTTCTGTGGGACTACAGGTCTGTGAGTTTGGATCACAGGCTGGACAGGTCAGGAACCTCTTACTACAAATAACTGAAAAATGGGATCTTGCAAAACTAAAAAAAACCCAAACTTCTGTACAGCATGAGAAACCAAGAAACCATTGACTGAATGAAGAGGCAGCCCACAAAATGAGAGAAAATATCTGTCAGCTATATAGCTGATAAAAAATTATTAACTAGAATATATAAGGGACTCAAAAAATCTAAACTCCATAAAAACAAACAACCCAAACAGGCTAAAAGATTCAACAAAGGGTTCTCAAAAGAAGAAGTATAAATAGCTAGAAACACTTTTAAAAGTGTCCAATATACTTAGTAATCAGGGAAATTTATTTTCAAACTATTTTAAGGGCTGGAAAGATGGCTTAACAGTTAAGGCTTCCAGAGGACCAGAGTTCAATTCCCAGCATCCACACAATAGCTCACAACTGCATGTAACTCCAGATCCAGGAAATTTGACATTCTCTCTGGCCTCCACAAGCATTGTAATGCACATAGTATATAGACATACATTATGGAAAGCATCAATATACATAAAATTAAAAAAATAAACTATACTATGATTACATCTTACCCCAATCTGACTGGCTGTCATCAAAAAATAAAAAGGACAACAAACACTGGCGTGGTTATGGGTAAAGGGGACCATTTATAAAACACTAGTAGAAGTGTAAACTGGTATAACCACTTTAGAAATCAGTTTGGAGTTTCCTCAATAAAAATGAGAAATAGACTACCATATGACCCAGCTATACCATTCCAAAGAAATTTATATCCTACTATAGAGACATTTGCAATCCATAATCATGGGAACTTTATTCATATAGTCAGGAAACAGAGTAAGCCTAGATATCCATTAACTGATGAATGGATAATGAAACTGTAGTACCTACACACAATGACATTTTATTTAGCTATGAAGAAAAATGAAAATAAGGAATGTACAAAGAAATGGATGTAACTAGAAAAATGTATTCAAGGTAACTCAGGCCTAGAAAGACAATGCAAAGTCTCTCTTATCCTGGCCTCAACTCTATTTTATGTGTTTAACTTGCAATACCTATGGAATCCAGGAAACCGAAAAGTGGACAGTAGATAATGTTTCCTTAAGTAAGTGGGGACAGCAGCAAATAAGCAAAATGAAATTGGAGGGAGAAATACTGGAAACAAAAAGGATGAAACCTCAGTTGAAAAACTATATACATCAGATGAGACTGTGGCATGTCTGTTGGGGAGCTTTCTTAATTAGTGTTTGATGTGGGAGGGTCCATCTCACTGTGCAGTGCTACCCTACCCCTGGGCAGATGGTCCTAGACTATATAAGAAAGTAAAAAAATCATGACAAAAGCAAGCCATGGAAATCAAGCCAGCATGATGGCTTCTTCCATGGTCTCTGCTTCAGTTCCTGACTCCAGGTTCCTGTTTTGGCTTCTCTTGATGATGATTGTAACCAGTAAGTTAATAAACCCTTTCCTCCCCAAAGATGATTTTAGTAAGTGCTTTTTCACAGCAACAGAAAAGCAAGCTAGATCAAGGGGACTAAAAAAAAACAACAAAAAAAAAAACATTGCCAGGTATGAGATACTTCCATAGGAGTTGTTGATTAAGGAACAAACAATTGTTCCCAAACAATACAGGCTATTACCATTCATCTTAGTTGTCTATAGAAATAGTTGATAAAATCTCAATGCTGAAAATGTCATGTACCTTGGCTGTAAGATACAGAGAAAGCAAGTTTGAACTAAGCTGGGTATTTCCGGGTGTATTGCTTTTACAGTGCTAGATGTTGTTGCACAGGCTGCTGGGAGAATAAGGTAACAATGGTCTTACCTAGCTGTAAAGTCTGAACTAGACTACCAATCTGCCAGGGAACATTTGCCCACTGGTACAATAGTGCTGTAGTTATTACAAGAATAACCAAGTGCTCCCTCATTGGATTTGAAGTCCAGTCCACAAGAAGAAATCCATGTCAAATACTATAACTGGGTTAGAAAAATGACTAAGGAAGTCTTAGATCCTACTACCATTGATTAGCTAAATTAACACAGTGTCAAATTGTCTTCTAAATATCTATGTTTATTCCATTAGACATAGGCTTCTCTTATTCAGAGAAGTTTCTCATTGCTTGAGTGCAGGTGAATGCAGAGACTCCTGCAAGCATAAGATATTGTGAATAAAGGATGGTCAAGGGCTCAACCCAAATCAAGATTTTTTTGTACCACTCACTTAAGGCTTAGAGAACATTATGGAAAGGAGGGAGCAAGAATATAAGAGTTGTAAGATAATGGGAAGGGTTGGGGAATGCCATTTCCTAAGCATGATACAACCAAGGCAATCATAAACTAGCACATCTAATAGTCAGTTATAGATGGAAAATTGGACCATAAGGCCCTATCATACACTGTAGAAACTAACACATACTACTGAAACTAACATTATGGGAAAAAGGGAGGCATAGTACCCAGTTATGTTGCCACTGATGAACCTAGTAGGGTTTAATAGATAGTCTCTAACCCAAGGTCATACATTCAATCTTAAACTCTGTGGGACACAAGACAAAAATGGCAAAGACATTTATAAAAAAGTAGGGAGCAGTCTTTAATCCCAGCTGTCCAGAAGCAGAAGCAGGCAGATCTCAGTGAGTGTTCAAGGTCAGCCTGGTATACAAAGTGAGTTCCAAGATAGTCAGGAATGTTGCATAAAGAAACCCTGTCTCAGAAAAAAAAAAAAAAAAAAAAAAAAAAAAAAAAAAAAAAAAAAAAAAAAAAAAAAAAAAAAGAAGGGGCAGACGGATAGGAGTAAAAGAAAACACAGTTGGGGAAAAAGTAACTAGAATGTATTATATACACATATAAAGTTGTCAAAGAATAAAATGTATTAATAAAAGAAAAATAAGGTAGAGAACAACTAAGTAAATCATCCAATCTCTGGTCTCCAAATGTTTGTATACATGCACCTGCATACGCAAACACATACAAACACAGAGTAAAAATAAAAGAACTTGAAATGAATTCTTGGCATTCATCATACTAAAAAAATATAATCTTTGAAAGTTCTAATTAGCTAGGTTTATTTTTCTGATTTATAGTGACTATGCCAAGTATGAGTGGGAAAAGATATTAAGTAAAAATACCTATGCATCAAAACTTTTAAACTCTATTCCTGAAACTGGGAAGATGAATTTGCCACTCTTCCAGAGAACCCAACTTCAGTTACCATCACCCACACTGGGTAATTCACAACTGCCTGCAATTCCAGCTCCAGGGGGTCTAACACTTTCATCTAGCCCCCATGGGTACCTGCATAAAAGTGCATACACTCACAGACACTTAAATAATATAAAATTTATTCTTTCCAGTATCTTCACTTTACCATAAAAATAGCAAATATTAATTGTATAAATGATAAAAACTAAATTGTCCTATATATTGCTCAATATAATAGACATAGAAGACTATAAATATTTTTTTGATCTTGTAATTTTGTGCTAGAGGTAGGAAGGAGGAATCTTTAGTGTTGTCAGACATAAACCAATCTTACATAAACTTTCCAAACAATTTCTATAAACCTTTTTCTATCACTGCTCCCATAAACTCCTTGTGGCCATTAGCATTTCCAAGCAACTTCCTAGAACAGCTTGAGAAGTGACCCAGCCCACATGCTTACACATGGAATCTACTCTGTCCTACTAAGTCTTAAATTCTTAGTAATTTCTACAAACAGTTACATTACCTTTTGAAAAAAAAAAAAAAGGGTTCCACTACCACCCTAAGTCAAATCTTGATTAAATATCATTACTAAACCAGTAACTATTAAATACAAATTCTAGAAATATTTACAGAAACCAAAACACTTGTGTATAGCTATTGTTTAAAATACCACAAACTAGTCTCTAATTTACAAATGCAACATTACTTTAAATATATAAGCCCATAGTCAGCATAAATGAAAAACAATACTCAATACCTTGAAAGATCTTTTAGAACTTCTTCTGTTTTGATGATTTTCCTCGACTCTAAATATCTTCTGATTTCTCTGCATAGCATAGTTCTGAACAGAAAATATTAATATGGGTTAATATACGTTAAGGGTTTCCTTAAAAACTAGTCTCACCAATTAAGATATATGTTTGAAAATAAGACCCCAAATCAGGAAGCATGGAGCTTACATACTTCTCTCATATGACCCATGCTAATTTGTGAGGGGCCAGTTTCATTCATGCCTGTGAGAAGTGTAAAAAAACACTTTGTACAACACAATGAACTAACTTTTAGAAAGTGGGCTATAAATCTAGCATTTATTCATGTATGCACCTTGAAAAGAAAGAAACTCAAGCAGTACTTGGTAAAGACTATTTGTCCAAGAAAAACACAAACTCTTTATACTGCCATTAGGCAAGTTAACCTAACAGACTTTGACTGAAGGTGATACTCTTGCAAATAGCTTGGAAAGGCCCAAAAATGAGAGAACTACATTAGCAATCTAACTACAGAGAACCTAAATCCTCTAGCCGAAACAATTAAGATGGTATTCATTCTCCAGTTTTCTATTTCTAAAATCAAGTCTTATTTATTACCTTCTACTTAATCCATTTCTGTGGAGTCTGGCCAGAGGGAGGATTGTACTAAGCAGCTGCTAACATGGCTCCTAGTTATCTCCATCAATGATCCTTCTCTTTGTGGGCATGAGCCAGTAGCTTGCTTCTTGTAATAACCATATGGGACATTACTTCTAAAATAGGTTATAAACTAACTACCTTCCGGTCATGTAGTCATCACTTACAGAAGACCTGTTAGCTATTATTTCATGATCTATTATATAAGCAAATCTTTAAAATAGAGAGATTAGTGTTTTTTTTAGGAGGTGGAAACATGGAATAATTAAGCATGCATGAGAGCTCTTACTGGGTAATGACAAAATCCTATTTAGGCATGGTAGCATATGCCTGTAAAATCCAAGCACTTAGGGAGTGAAGGCAGGAGGGTTGAAAATTTGAGGCTAGCCTGAGGTGTATAACAAGTTTTATTGCTTAAGCTGAGCAACAAGTGAAATCTGTCTTAAGTCCAACAAGTCCAAATACTGGACTATGGTGATGACTATATCACATCTTGAAGAATTACTAAAAAAACCCAATAAATTATACACCTGAAATGAGTGAACTTTATAGTGTATAAATGATATTTTAATGAAGTTGTTACCAAAACATCTTAAGAAAATTAGTAATATAATACTAATAAATGAAATTTCTACTAAATCAGATAAGCATTCTTCTATCACAAAATCTCTTAAGCTTCAATGTTGTTATAACACATAATGAAGTTACAAGCACTTTGAAATATATAGATATACTTATAATGTACAAAAATGAAAAACTTGAAACTCCAATCTTACTATGTAAGGTTTCTGAATGAATTTTCTAAAATTTGATTTTACAAAATGTGGAGGCTTTTGAAATCCATCAACACGAATACTCTTCACCTTTGAAAAACTGGGACACTGATGATTCCTAATAAAGGGAAAGAAATAATCTTGCTATTTTAATCAGGTAAAGGGAAAATAACATTGAGACACATAGCATAACAGTAAATTTTCAGTGATCTGTCATTACTAAAACTATAAATAAAGGTCAGTAAGAGTGATGTTTTTAACATCATTCTTTAACTAAGCTGGATGTTAACAATAGAGGGAAAACAACATTCCTTGTACTAGGGGTCTCAATCTGACTTCCAAGGACATGATTCCTGGAGGCTATAGCTGATATATGGAAGATTTATCCCACCTCACCTCAGGAAAAAACATCACTGCCTCCCAGCCCCCACATCCTGAGATTCTTGGCAGAAGCATCAATGGCTTACGACCCAGCCCATCTATCAGATATATGGCAGGAGACTAGAACAGTCACCTCATTGGCAAAGCTGTGAGCTCTCATACTGCAAAGGACAGGCTCCCAGCACCTTACAATGTGAGAGACCTTGAGGTCACAATAGGGTTTCCCAGTTCTGCTTGGTAAGAAGATCCAGGAAGCTTCATTTCTAGAGCACTCTTAAGACCTTTCCTATGTCTTCTGCAGGCCCTATTCCCTAGGGAGCCAATTGTTATGCTTCAGCCCCTCCCATGAACCTTGTATGGGATAAAATTCAGTGTTTATGATCTCCCATGTCCTTTTTGCCCTAGCTCTTTACAGCCTCACTACCTGCTTTCCTCTAATCTCCCCCAACATATATATATTGAACTTTAAATAATTGACTGCATATATACAATTCCCAGCACATACCATGATCTTTCCTGTTTCCAAAACTTTGTACCTGTAATTCCTTCTGTGATCATTTCCTTCCATTTAGATTAACTTCAAAGTTCGGCTCCATTCGTACCTTGTCCAAAAATTTTCCTAAACTCCTAGAATAGACAACCCTAGACACATGCAACAGTTAGAGGTCCTAAGACCTCTCTCTCCTATTTGTAGCTACTGCTTATTCCTGTGTGTTTAACGGAATAAGCTTTGAGTACCACTGTGGATGGTAAATTTATCGTCCTATCACTGACCCCAGAAACTGACACAAAATAAGACTTCAGGGTCTATGAAATGTTCAGAAAACTGCTGTCCTGAGAAAGTAGTTGAGATGTGAAACTAAGTCAAAATAGCAGTGTGTAACCGCAAAACTATACGTGGATATATTGTGGATAATTTCAGTACCCAAAAAGCAGACATATATGCCCATAAAAAAGACAAAGGTCAAAAAGAGAATAAATATTAAAAGTGCTGATTTCTATTTGGCAAAATTATAAATGCCTTATGTTTTAAAAATCCCCTTTGCAAAATATATCCAATAAAAGAATTCAGGTTAAACATCCCTAATATGAAAATCTGAAATGCTCCAAAATCTGAAGACTTCTGAGCATCAACATGAAGAAAATTATACACCTATTCATATAAGACAAATGAGTCAAAACACAAGCAGGTTAAACATCCCTAATATGAAAATCTGAAATGCTCCAAAATCTGAAGACTTCTGAGCATCAACATGAAGAAAATTATACACCTATTCATATAAGACAAATGAGTCAAAACACAAGCACATTAAAATATTATATAAAATTTCCTTCTATATTTGAATGAAAGAACATAAATAAATTTCATGTTTAGTTATGGGGCCCCCTATCCACAATAGCTGATTTCATTCATATATATTCAAATATTTCAAATAATCTAAATTCTGAATCACTTCTGGTCAAAAGCATTTCCAGTAAGTAACACTCAGACTGTAGTATCTAGAACACACGAACAACTCTTAACATGCTATGCATTTTAATATTGTGTGTGTATGAGCCAAAACACACCTATGGAGGTCAGAGGAAAATATGTACATTTCAGGTTGTTGAGTTTAGTAAAAGTGCTTTTACCTACTAAACCAACTCACTGGCCTGGAGAATAGTAAAGAACTCCTTTATCCAGGTGTGGTATCATGCCTTTAATCCCAGCATTTAGGAAGCAGAGTAGATCTCTGAGTTTGAGGCCAGCATGAACTACATAGTGAGTTCTAGGCCAGCCAAGGGCTTTATAGTGAGACTCTGTCTCAAAACAAAAACAATCCTATTATATCTCAGAAATAAAACTTTAAATTGATTATGGTCAAAGGATTTGAACAAACATTTCTCCATATCAGATGTATGAATGGCTAAAAAGCATATGAAAAGTATTTTTCATTAGTCACTAGGGAAATGTAAATCAAAACCACAGTGAGATATTGTCATATATTCACTAGAATAGAAAGGCTATAATAAAAAGATGGCATACTTGAGTGTTCCTAACAGTACTACTTTTATAAGGCAAAAGTTAGAACACCCACAAATATCCATTAAAAAAAACCAGGTAAATACAATGTGGTATATACAAAGACTATTCCAGCCTTAAAATGAATTTTTTAAAGAAAAAAACCATTGACATATAAATGAAACTTAAAAGCATTATGAAAGTGAAATAAGCCATAAAATGATTTTTTTTCCTGTAATTCTTACAGCCCATTTTCTACCCTGCAGCCATGGTAATCCTTTTAAAATTTAGAGATTATGTCTTTTCTTTAGTTAGAACCTCAAATGTTTCTAATTTCACTCACTGTAAAATAGTCTTCTTTCATGATTTAGCCTCATCTACTAACTTCTACCACTTTGTATGCATTGTAACTTTTAGATATCTCTAAGTTTATGTACGGTGCAGGCACACATATGCTACAGGGCATATAAAAAAGTCAGATGATGACCTAGGATGTCATTCTTCACCTCACTTTGTTGTTGGAGATAAGTTTCTTGTTTGTTCACTGTTGCTCTCCAGGCTAGTCCATAAGCCTCCAATTGTTATCTTGTCTCTGCCTCCCACCTCCCAGTAGGAACACAATAGGATTATTGTGGGGACCTAACTCTACATCAGGCTTGTTCATCAAGTGCTTTGCCCACTGAGCCATCTCCTCAGTCTCCCTCTTCTCTATCTGCCATAATGAAACCCCTTAGACATAATTTTAGTCCTTAGCCAAAAAGAAACATGTTTTCGCCCTAACATCTTTGCATTTGGTTCCCTGTTTTGAAGTACTACACTCTCAGGTATGATGTAGCAGGATGACTCCTTCAATCAATTCATATGCCCACTAAAATTGTAAAACCATATCACACAAGTCCCTCTTCCTGCTGAATTTCTACTTCTACTTTATTTTTTAACCTACCATTCCACTGACATTTTCTTTCTCCTACTATTAAGTTCCAAGTGTCAAGAAGTCAGGAGCTTTATGTAGTTTTTACCCAACACATAGAAAAGTTACTTTACAACAAGGAAATTGTATCTCTCCTGTATTTGAAAAGACTTCTATGAAGTTCATGCTAGTTTAATACAAACCACCTTTCCCCATAAGCTCCCTAGTGAAAAATAAAGTTTTGGTAGTTTCATATCCTTTTGAAGTTCACTGATATAATTAAGCTTATTTACATACAGCTCATATCTATATAACACATCTCAATTACATAGTAGAGGACTTAGTAACTTTAGTTAGAAGGAGAAATTATGTGTCAGAAGACTTGGAGACATCTGAAGATCTGGACACATCAAGGTAAGATAATGGTCATATTGAGGAGCCAATAGAGAATAGCAAGGTCTTATACAGTATATAATAATTAAGCTTATTGTTGAAGGATCCCAAGATATTAAGAAATATTAATCCAGACAGAAATGTCTTACAGCTAAATAGTATCATCGGCCCCATCTACTACTACTCTATAAAGTCTTTATACATTCAACAAATATGGACTGAGCAAAAGGCAATGGAATATAGTGAACAGAGAGTATTCATGTAATTTATATTTTAATAGAAATCCCATAGGAGGAAATCACTAAATTCTATGCTTTATCTTCTCTAAAAACTACACACTGAAATTTACTTAGTAAAAATGAGATCAAACTTTGGCAACTTAATTTGCCAAACTTTATTTTTAAGATAAAAATATAAATTTTACTTTAATAAGAAAACTGAACTGAGTCAAAGATGAACAATTACACATAACTTAAAATTTTTAAATTTCATGTTTATTTGGAGTATGTGTGTTTGTATAGGTGTATATATTCATGTGTAAGTCTGTGCATGCCCCTGCGATGATGAACACATGCAAGTCAGAGAACTACATGGGGGATTCAGCTCTCTTCTTCCACATGGGTTCCAGAATTTGAACTCAAGTTGTCAGGCACCTTTACTACTGAGCAATCTCCCCAGATCTGGTATCATTTTAAAAAGCAAAAGCCAAAAAAAGGAACTTCACAAGTGTTGGAAAGACATGAACAACATGAACCTCTTACACATTGCTGGTGAGTGTAAAATGTAGTCATTTTGGAAAACAGTTTGGCAAGAACCACCTAACTCCTAAATTCTATATGTAGTTATATACTTAATAAAAATGAAGACATGACCACACAAAAACTTGCACACAAAATGTTCACAACACTATTTATTCATAATAACCAAAAAGTAGAAACAAATCAAAAGTCCATCAACTGGATAAACAACATATGACACATCCATACAAAGGAGCATTATTTAACTATAAAAGAAATCTTTGTGCTATAGCATGGACAAACTTTTAATAGATGCTACATAAAATAAGAAGTCACAAAAAGTCAAACATTATATTATTGCATGTATATGAAATGTCAAGAATAGGCAATCCATAGGATGTGTAATAGTGGTTTCCCGGGAAGGGGAAAATTGGAGGGGGGGGTTCACATCTGGGTACACTGTATTTTTCTGGAGTGACAAAATATTTTTTGAAATAAGTGGTTCTTACACAACTCTGTCAATATAGTAAAATCAACTCAATTGCTTACTTACAAAGGGTAAATTTTATGGCAAAGAATACTGAAATTTTTTTAAATCCCCATGTTTCATGTTATGACACTGTCCTCAAAGCTAACATTAACAAACTTAATGCTAACCTATTACATTTTACTTCATCCTGATCACCATTACTAGGTAAACATAGTTCTCACTCCTCTTTCACAGAGGCTAGGTAACCTACTCCAAATCAATGACATAGCTAGGATTCTTAAAGCTGGACAATGAACCCAAGCAGATGCCAGCATTAAAGCTCTCTCACCTCAAAAATTAAAGATATGCCCTGGAGCATTTATTAGTTATCATGGTGAATGTTTAATAAATCCTATTTCATTGTACATTGTTTTTCAGTCAAAAAAAAAAACCAAAATAGCTTGTCACTAGAAACATGGTAATATTATGTGTTAAGCATATCATATATTAGGAAATTGGTGACTTTTGCCCAGCAAAGGACAAGATTTTTTACATATTCCAATTGTTCTGTATGCTGAAACACATAGTTTCACTAGCTTTTAATCAGTCTCAAACTTAGTATCAAAATCAAGTACAGTTAAAAAAAGCTCCATGTACTTTGATTAAGATGTTAGGTTTTGAGGTGATTTTAAAAATCTAGTCAAATATTTAAATGTTTTAAGAGTTGATACTAAAGATTATGAAAAAAAAAACAATTAGCACTATATCTTCTTATTCATATCCTTGTTTCTGAAAAATTCAAAATGATTAAGGACTCTTGCCCAAACTAGAACTTGTCTCATTTAATTATTCTTCATAATTATATGACGTCACATAGCTGCCATAGGTTCCACTAGTTCTCAGAACTAGAAGTAGAATGGGGCCAATTTAAATGACTAAAAATCCCTGCAAAGAAGTGTGAGGTTGAATACCAAAATGTGATATGATGATGATCTCTTTGCTGTACATGGCATAACTTCTAAGATGCTCATGACTTAATAGTATAGCTGCTCCTGCATAATAAGCTGGTCTTATTATAGTATGGAGAGTCCTAAAAATTCACAAAACTTGTTGACAGTTTGTAAATAGGCAGTCAATGAGATTCAAATTAAGGTCTCCCTCTGCTGTTTCTTTCCTTTCTTTTCTTTCTTTCTTTTTTGTCTTGTTTTGTTTTAGAGACAGGATCTCAGTATGGATCACCTCTGCCTTTGAACACTGGGATTAAAGGTGTGCATCACCAC
Organism: Sigmodon hispidus; assembly: GCA_004025045.1. Lineage (NCBI taxonomy): Eukaryota > Metazoa > Chordata > Mammalia > Rodentia > Cricetidae > Sigmodon > Sigmodon hispidus. Next base: position 8,171 of record PVIH01015641.1, on the reverse strand, counting down.
TCCTGGCTTCTTCTTCTACCTGTTCTACTACTACACCTGCCTACTTCATAGACTCAAAAAGAGTTCCCAACCAGAAGTGTACTGACCTCAAAACTCTGTTGTCATTCAAACTAAGTCAGAATTTAAGGATCCAAACCTATTCATTAGTTTCAATGTGCTTGAGCTGAATAGTCTATAAAGTTGCTGGTCTTGGCTTTAGCTAATACTCAAACACCGATCGCATTCTTCTTATCTAACATTAGAAAAACCTCAAATATTCACCCATTCCATTGTATTTGATGTTTAAATCAAACATATGATAAACAATGAACAACTGAAATATTTTAATAAACACAAAACAGATCTGAAGACTCAAACCCCTAGACTAACAATCACACAAAAATGTAAAAATTGCTGACATCAAAACTCCCTGATAGCAGGATATTTGTCATTTACTGATTACCTCTCTGTAGGACTAGCCATGTGAAAAATGTTCTCATCTTCGTTCTGTAACCGCTCTTTTCTCCTCCTTTCAATGTCATGTCGTAGGTCATTTGGATCTATTATTTTGACCACATTCTGAAGAATTTTGACAGAATACAAACCATTCATATTACTGCTAGCTGCACAAAGACCATTTCTAACAAGAATCTTAATTAAAATCCATCATTTTACATTTATCCTGCTAATGGTAGTATAAACTTATATATAAATATTTTGGAACACAATTGACATAAGTCAGAAAAGTTCCTAATACTGAACCAGGAACCCTACTTCTGGGATTCTATCCCAAAGAAAAGGTTGCCTCTTTAAAAATATTTAAAATAATAAAAAAACTTAAATGTAAAAATAATTTAAAGGGAAGAAAAGATTATGTAGCTAAATTATGGTACATAAATAAAACCAAATAAAACTATATACCCATTACTATTAACAAATGATATATGGTAGCCAATATGGAAAAACATTTACTGAAAAAACTTAAAACCCCAATTGTAAAAGGCAATGGGAGAAATTTAGAATATTTACATAAAAGATATTATGGATTATGAAAAAAACATATTGAATTACATCTGATAGACTGCTAAAATGTGCCATGTTATATACACTACAGAAATTATGAATTAAGTTCAAATTTCCTGTAAATTGACTACAAAGATAATTAGAAATTTTCTCAAAGTATCATTCAATAAACTACCTGTATTAACAAAAACATTGTAAGTGAAAAATTCCTTAATAGTCTACCAAAATACATTAAAACCCTGTCATTACAGAAACATTCTCAAAGGAAATAATTAGCAATTCATTTAGAATTTGACATGCTTTTAAAGATTTGTCTTCCAACCTGGTTAGTCATGACAGACTTTCTAATCAGTAAAGTAACAGAAGATAGGAAAGGGAGGTATTGGGTAGAAGTCACATACATGATAATGAAGAAATTACATTTAGTATTATTTTTATTATTCTGCTAGTTTATATTCCACAGAATCGTTCTTAAATTCTAAACCAAACAGACAGGCAGCACCAAATGCCACAGTTCCTTTGCATTTCTTTCATACATAATTAAAAATATATTCCACATGCCAGATTTGGAAAAATAGCTATTGACCATATTTTCTATAAGCTTTACACTGAGAAGTCTAGGGATAAATATTAAATGTAATTCTTAAATCAACTTTTCAAAGTTGCTATCCTTAATAATCTCAAAGAAAATTTTTGTCTTTTTTGGTATTTTCATTCCATCCTGGACTGCAATTAGTCACTTGGAGAACTCTTGCAATTTTAGATTCCTGGATATCAGCCTTTCTTTATATACTTCAAACTCCTTTCTGGACCCCATCACAAACCCTTTCCCACTACTATACCAATAATAATTGTATTCACTTACCTTATCTGGTTCATATGCCACAGTCTGCTTATTCTGAAGATCAGCCAAAGACATATCTATTCTTCTATAATAAAAAGGCATATAATTAAATAATTATAATTATCTTATGCACTAATATCTTAATCATTTTACTACAGATTAGAATTTGTAGATCTTGTAGAAACAAAAAAATCTGCTACCAGGTAGGTATTCATTTGTTTTTTTAAGACAGGGTCTTTCTATTGTAGCCCTGGCTATTCTGAAACTCACTGCCTTAAATTCAGCTATCTGCCTGCTTCTGTCTCCCAAGTGTTGGGATTAAAATCATGTGCCATCATGCCCTGCTAGGTTTTCATCCATATGGCAATCTACTAGGCCATATATATTCTATGGACCACGTTATTTTGGGGGAGTTCTGGTGGTTTTCTAATCACTAGTAACTGTGGCCTCAAACTATATTTTGGCAATAGACAACATTATAATATTGACTCGACCTAGCATTCCAGACAGGGCACATGACATGCTTGGACAAGTGCAGCAGAAGGTATTTTTCATCCTCAAACCTCAAAACAATCATTTGTGCCCATTTAAAGTAATCAATTTCAATGGCTTGACATCTTCCACGGTTAAAGTAGGCAACTAGTATAGACACAGAAAAATCAAAGGTAGGGAAATGTAGTGGGAATATGTGGGTACGTTGTAAATATTTGTCCCTCTTACTGGTTTAATAAAAAGATGATTGGCTAGAGGAAGACAGGAAGTTTGGGCAGGGCTACCCACACTAAGAAAGAGACTAAGGGACAGATGCCACAGAGCTGCCAAAGACAGCCATCACAGACATGACAAAGAGATGGCAGCAGACACAGAGGAAAAGAAGCTGAAATGCTGCGCTGAAAAAAGGTGGGAAAAAAGGCAAGATGAAACTCTGGAAGAGAAAATAAAAATGATGCTGGAATGTTTAAAATAAATTTGTAGCATCCAAGCTTCTTCATCGTTAGACAGCACAGACAACCGTAGTCTGCAGAAAATGGCAACAGCTTTATTTTAGGAAACAGTCTCAAGCAATGGAGGCTTTCATGGTAGTCAGAGGAACCTCCTATGTGACATGAAGCTGTCACCAAGTTTCTTACCATAAAAGAACACAGAACACAGAGAATAAGAGCTCCATATTTTTATTTTAAAGATAATTTCAAACATTTTTTTTCTTTCCCAATGCTTTTTCTTGTATGATAAAACTGCTGCCATCTCGTGTTCTCTTTGAATTACGTGTTTTTCCCCCTTTCCCTTCAGTAGTGAGGTATCTGTGACAACAGGAAAAATGTTTGGAAATATTTTCCTTAAGGACTTCCTATTCAAGATTGGAGTCCCCCCCCCACCCACCCCAGAGGTCATCTGAGAATTAATTTGATTTGATTTGGTAGCTGTGGCCCAAGAATGGGTCTTAATTGTCTTCAATACTGCTGATTGGGCCCATCCCCCTCCCATCTACTCTAGTCACATGACTGCTTGGGAATAGTGTTGCTCTCTTCGTGAATCTCATTCTTCTCATATGCTTCCACCTCCTGTACCAAGTGGCTCCAGTTCAGGAAATTCATGACATCCTTTTGGCAATAAAATGGTAATTTTTCCCACCAAAAAAAAAAAAAGAAAGAGGCTAAGAAAACTCTAGGAATAGGAAGAATAGAACAGAGATGTCAGAGAATCGCCAGTGAGATGAGATGAGATGAGATGCCAGGAGACACAGGAAAGAAGTTGAAATGCTGCTGAGAAAAGGTACCTAGCCACATGGCTAAAGAAGATGAGTTAGTTTAAGAGCAAGAGCTAGCTAGCAATATGCTTGGGTCCTAGGCCGATCAGTATAAAATTAATATAAGCATCTATGTGTTTCTGTGGATCTGAGGGTCTGTAGGTCTGGACCACAGACCGGACAGGTAACTATTTTCAAAGTCCCAAAGATTCAAGCAGTGTTAGTCAACGACATTAACGCAACCTAATTCGTTGATTTGCACTGGTCCAGTAACTGCTTAGATTGGTCTTGTTTTCTATATATAAAGTGAACCCCTAGAGTCTATCCCAAGCCCAGGAAAGCAAGCCTAGCAAGCTTAGAAAGCTGGTCCTTTCCCAATCTATTCTGAGGTTTATTCTCATGAAAGAGAGTAACTAATCATTACCTGTGAAATTCTGTATCTGAATTAAATTTCATTTGATGGGAATCTGCATCATGTCTGTTTTGCAGTCTTGAGAAACGGTCATGTAAAGTAACACCAGATGGTGCAAAACAATTTGCTGAAAAAGGAAACAAATAGTTCCATGTTAACATGAAACTGATTGCCATTAAAAAGATTCTATAAAGCTCAAGATCAAGAAGGGGTTTTAAAATACATCCAAACTGTTCTCCTTTGAAAAGAAACAGAATCCAAACTTCATTTGCATATTTACTTGTAATGTTCACATGCTTTTCTAAACACAAATGAGCTTTTAAAAGCTTGCCTTATGAACTGAAGAATTTTTGTCCTATCTGCTATATTTGCTTTCTTGTCCAGAAGAATGACATTGTCAAAGTAAGAATCATTCCTCTCCGTTCTAAGACTATACTCTATCCAGAATGTAAGAAAGACACTCTACAGTTCAACAACTGTGGTGATATGTTACATATTTAATAAAACCTGGAATATCAAGAGATCAACCCACAGTCAAACTAGGCACTAGTCTGTGTACTTCTATTATCACTTGGGAGATTGTTCTGGATCTCAGAGAGTTCCAGGGATAACAGAGCAGTGATAACTTGAATAGCACAAGGATCCAGAGAATCTCTGTGAGTAAAGGCCAACCGGCTGGACTTGAATGGCACACACCTTTAATCCCAGCACAGCGAAAGCTGGAGTGGTGACCTAGTCTTTAATCCCATAACTCCAGAGGCAGAGATCTTTCTGTATTTCTGTGAGTTCAAGGCTGACTACCAAATACAGTAGCTCACACCTTTAATCTTAACCTAGATGGGATACAACTGGGCGAAGAAGGTATTTAAGGCAAACCTAGGAAAACAGCAGGCATTAGAATCAATGAGGATCGAGGAGCAAAGCTGAGGCAGCTGGAAGATGAGTGAGATTTGAGTATGGTGTTTCACTCTGATATTTCAGCCTGATATCTGGCTCTGAGTTTCTTTTAATACAACTAGAATTCATGCTACAAACAACAGTGAAAAATACATCAACTAACAATTCAATCAAAATAATCTCTGAACGAATGCTGCACATTTTGTTTAAATACTAGAGTGCCCTCCAACACCACTTTACTTTTACAGTAATTTTAATTCATAAAGACATTCTAAACTTAGCTATGCTGCAAGTTCTTAATAGTACAAAAAGGAGAATACACTTAATCTGTCCCAATGTTTTTTTGGTTTTTGTTTTAAATTTTATTTGCCTTGTTGTTTGTCTGCGTGTGTATCTGTGAAGGGTGTTGGATCCCCTGGAACTGGAACTACAGACACTTGTGAGCTGCCATGTGGGTGCTGGGAATTGAACCTGGCTCCTCTGGAAGAGCAATCAGTGCTCTTAACTGCTGAGCCATCTCTCCAGCCCCTGTCCCAATGTTATATAAACAATCTTCTCTCTTAATTCACTACTTCCTATTTTATGGTACTATGCTTTTTTTTTCTGCAAAATACTACCATACTTTCTGAAAACTATAACATCTATGGGCAAAAAGGGTTGGAGCTGCGAGAGTAAGCTGTTTCCAACAAACTATATACTTTATTTTTTATTCATATTTTCTCAAGTTTAGAGGAATCAAACTCAGGGCTTTTCATAGTCTGAGAAAATTGCTTTAATACTGAGCTAAACCCTCAACCCCCAAACTACTCGGTTCAAAAAAATACACATCTTCACTTAAGGGATAATAGAAAAATAATTCATTTTTAAAAAGGTATTATTTATGTGTACTGAATGCTTTGCCTTTACGTATGTATATCTGTGCACCATGTGTGTAACTTGTGCCCAAAGAGTTCAAGAGAGGCCTAGAACTAGAGTTACAGAAGTCTGTAAGCAGCCATGCAGGTGCTGGGAACCTGGAGCCTACTCTAGAGCAGCTAGTACTCTTTAACTTGTAAGCTATTTCTTCAGACCCAATAATTATTTTTAAAATGTTTCATAAAGATAAAGTTTAAAGCAAATTATAAAATTATGACATTTATTGCATGAATCCTAACTGACCTTATAATAAAAACCTGAAGCCAGATATTGGGAAAAAGCTGAAAGATGAGAAAGACAAGAGGAAGAAGCCACAGTGACTTCTCACCTAGCTGAATCCCCACACTGAATGGCTCTGAGTCCTCAGCCTAAAGGAAAGGGAAACAGGAACACTGTCTCCTCCCACATTATATTCCTTTCTCTGCTCAGCTCTATCACTTCCTGGTTTAAACCTCTTAATGCTGAGATTAAAGGCATATGTGTTTCCCAAGTACTGGGAGCAGAGACATGGGATCCCAAGTGCTGGGATTAAATGTGTGTGCCACCACAATGGATGGCTCTGTCTGGCCTTCAAGTCACAGAGATCCTTCTGGATCTGTTAATCTGCTATGATTAAAGGTGTGTGTTGCCACTGCCTGACCTCTACAGCTAACAATGTGGCTGGTTCTGTCCTCTGATCTTCAGGAAAACTTTATTTTAGAGCCTACACAATATATCATCACAAACATTCTTGCAATTCCCTTGTTCAGAATATCTACAAGTTATGTAGCACTACTAGATAAAGCTGTTTTGTATCACTGCTTTTCCAATTAGTGAAAATTTATCAAAAGTAAAGCTTAAATGCAAATCTTTAAAGTCCTAATGAACTCTTTGATGTCACATAAAAAATGAATCTTTCCCTGATCACACAGCAAAATGCTTATGAGACAATATCCTAAGAAGGCCGTGGGGGAAGGTTTGATAATATTATAAAATAATATAACTTCTGGATTATCTGGGGTTTATACCTGTTTCGTTGCTTCTTCCTCCTTTGTTAACCTCTCACTATGCCTGATGTTTGGAGCAGGTTGATCTTTTACTAACTAATGATTTGTAATCCACTAGCATTTGAAGCAGCAAGTTATTGAAAACACATTTAAAAAAAACACTAGGCTTGAATGAATGTCTAGTACTTTTTCTAACAGATTGCCTAACTTATGACCTACTTAAAATGAAATATTATTACAATTAAACTACATAGCAGGTATTTGTATTTGAAAAGTTGTTTCATTATTTTTGTGCTATATATAATGTTTGGGTAAAATATACCAACCTTTAACTTCATGGATTAGTGTTATTATTTCCTGAGCAAATTCTTCTGTGGGTTTGTTTTCAGGATTCTGAGGTGAGTCAAGATGTTGAAATACTGGATGAAAATTGTCATTTTTTCTGCCAAAAGTAGCCAAATCATGTGATAGCTGTCTCTCTGCAGAATATCTAGAAGTGGACCTAAAATAATTTGAGATGCTTAATTAAATTTGAAACTGCTTAGCTAAGTATGAAATTTGTTAAAATTAATATAGCTGAACATTAAAAATATATTTATCTATCCTGCCATAATTTAGGCACTAAATTACATGCTATCAAACTAATAAACCATGAGAGGAAGATAAGTACAGATAAAAGATCCTAGGCTCTTTTCAACTCACAATTCTAAGTGAATTTTTCCTTCAAATACACAAGGAATTAAAGTCACCTAGTGTACAAGAAATAATTGGACCATTTTTCTACTTCAAATATTGTCAAAACATTGTAATGAGCTCCTTTGAACCACTACCATACATTTCATACTGATTTTATAAAAATTCTTTCACTATAAGTAGAGAGAAGCTTAGAATAGTGTTTTGAAACTAAATCTATTAAGAACTGTGGGCCAGCAAGATGACCCAGCAGGTAAAAGAACCTGCCATGGAAGCCTGATGACCTGAGTTTGATCCCTAGAACTCATAGTGGAAGGAGAGAAACAAGTCCCCCAAATTGTCCTCTGCCTGCCATGTCCACACATGACATACCTGCCACTGCACATGCATGCCAGTATTCACACATCATGCACGCAGCATGTATTCATGTATGCAGGCAGTATGGCCTCATTGCCTCTATCTTGGGAGAATAATCTAGTCAGTTAAATTTAGTCTTGTTGAAACCACAACAGGAATCACATCAAGTTATCTCTCTCCTGAGATCCCAAAAAGACATAAAGATTTAAGTTCCATTTCATCTTTCAAAATCTAACTTTTATTCTTTATAAAATAAGGACCTGCTAAGAGCCCTTCTTGCAAAAAAGATTCTATGAATATCAAAAACAAGGAAGAACC